>JAVSBS010000383.1:36202-50238 GCA_033124195.1 Coracias cyanogaster
ATGTGGTGCTGAGGGACACGGGTTAGTGGTGCCCTGGCAGTGCTGGGTTAACAGTTGGACTTGATGATCTTAAAGGTTTCTTCCAACTAAAACAGTTCTATGATTCTAAGCCAAATCCAAGCCTGATGCTGAAGATCAAAAGTGGTTTTTTTCAGGATAATCTGCAGGGTTTTTTTTTTTGATAACTTACTATTATCTCAGTGATACAGGATAGTTTGTTCGGGATTGCTCCTGCACAGAGTACGAAGCAGGCTTGATGCAGACAGCCTGCACTCGAGGACATCGCACAGCGTGGAAGGAGTGGGGATGATGTCTCCAGTAGATGGTGAATGACATCCATACAATACCACATGTCTGCAGACCAGGCTGCCACCACCTCTGCTGCCGCTGGATGTAAATGAAGGCGTGGAGCCAGACCTCGATTTAAAGGCATCAGTACAAGGGTAAGAAAAGACTTATGGTGCGAAATTTCCACAGCCTCTCCGGCAGATGAGGCAAGGAGATTTCAGTCATTTAATTTTCAATACCCGGGCCAATAAATCCTTACTTCACCCACAGGATGCACCGTTGAGCCTAACGGGAATGAGGTGAATTCACAGGTGTGAGTTTGTGGTTTTATGGTCTGAAGTTCCAGAATTGCATCCTATACCAAACCCTGGATTCACCCACCGAGGCGTGTCGCTGGAGGTCAACGATAAAGTAAGTTGGCCGTTAAAAACATTTTTTACAGACAAAATAGTCCGTGTTTCTTGATCTTGATGCCGAGTTTCACTCTGCCACCTACACGTTACGTCATTGTGTGTACAAATGCGTGTCATCACCTCCTTGACAGATTATGGGGACATGTAATCAGGGCTGAGCATCTGCTGTCGAGAGGTCTCCAAGTCTGAGGGTTAAACTCATGTATGGGGCAAGTGTGGATCTGCTTCACCTGCTGCCTCACGCTTTGTCATCAGCACTTGGCCATCACCCACCACTTACGTCCTTCCCTTCCATCCCAACGTGATGGAAACAATATGGAATGCGTAGCTCTGGAGATAGAGACACCCCGCCTTCTGTGCCGAGAAATAATTGCATCAAATAAGGAGCTCAGCCACACTTCTCCTGTCTTCAATTAAAACTTGGAATAAAATAAAAGAGAAATTCAGCTGGCAACTTACTCTAAAAGGAGAAACAGAGAAATCATCAATCTAGTTATGATGAGAGCAGGGAGATTTAAAAACAAAACAAAAAAATCCCACTGGTGCAGATTTTCTTCTTGGGCAAATATAAAAATAGTTTTTATTGGTTCTTTTTAAAATAACATGTATTGAAACACTCTCGATGTGGCCAATACACTCTAGATGTGGCCAAACACTCGAGATTTAAATTCAGTGGTGCATGCGGTAGACTTAGGTTAGTGGTTGGACTTGGTGATCTTGAAGGTCTTCTCCAACTAGAATGATTCTATGATTCGGTGAAATGGCTGCTGTCCTCTGAATGGAGAATGCGCTGGTAGCTCTTGCTGTGCATTTTCTTGGTTGGTTTGCCCGTCCCTTGCAGGAACCACTCCAGCCCTCCACGAAGGTGATGCAAGAGCTGCCCACAGCATCGGTGGAAGGTCCTCGGGCATGTGAGTGTGTGTGGCAACAATCTTGGAAAATGGGATGCAAACACCCTCCTGGCCAGGACTCTGCCAAAGGTCTGCTCCTTTCTGCCAGGAAACGATCTGCTCCTGTCTTGCACAACTTTTGGTACAAACGATGTCATTGTCTGTTAGAAAGATGGGGACAGACTTTTGAGCAGGGCCTGTTGGGACAGGACAAGGGGTGATGGTTTTAAACTAAAAGAGGGAGGTTTAGTCGGGATAGAAGGAAGAAATCTTTGACACCAAGGGTGGTGAGAGCCTGGCCCAGGTTGCCCAGAGAGGTGGTCCAAGTCCCATCCCTGGAAGCATTCCAGGTGAGTTTAGATGGGGCTCTGAGCAACCTGATGTAGTTGAAGCTGAACCCACTCAGTGCAGGGGGGTTGGACTAGATGGCCTTGAAAGGCACCTTCTAGCCCAACCCATTCTATCACTCTATGGAACTAATGTATTAGCCCTTATATTTGAAGAAGTCACCTCAAGCCCAAGAGGAACTCTCATTCCTTCAGCTCAGTACCTATCACAGGGGTCATTTTGCACTGCACATCCCATGCCATGGAGGTCCCACAGCCCCATCACCCTAAACCACCCGAGGCTCTCACCACCAGGAACCCTTGGCATCCACACAAGGAAAAACGGCTTCGGTAAACCTCACGGGTAACGCCAAGTGCCACCTCCTTGGAACAACACCGGGGAGTGGAAGGGAGCTGCAAACAACTGTTCTTCTGCTGTGTCTTCCCTTTCCTCTGCTCAAGCAAGCGCAGGAGGCCAAGCGAGCGCGCATGACGTGCTCCCCGCCGGATGCCACATCCTGCCATATTTCATACGGTATCCCGAGGCAAGCCAGATCCTTTTCCAGCACAGTATGATGTTTGACAGTATGATCTGTCACAGCGTGACAGGTTCTCAGAGACAACAGAGGCGATAGGGAAGGGGACAGCACTGACAGATACATCCAACAGCGCCGAACTGCTCCTAGCCACGCTTCTCTTAAAAGGAAAAAAAACCCAAACAGGCACGCACAAAGTTTACAACCCGTATTCTTTCTCCTCCTCGCTTTCAGTAACTTGTTCTAACTTTTATGAACTCCTCGTAACTCTTGCTCATGCAAAGAGAAAGCAGGTTCCTAGAGAAAGCAGAGCTCTCTTTCCAAGGGGGTGTGCGCCAGGAATAATGGTGGAGGTTGTTTTAAGTACCGCTTACCCCCCTAAACCTGCTCGCAGCCCCTCGCCCCCTCGCCCCCCACACACGGAGCAGCGTTTTAAGGAGCGCTGGTTTATGCTGACATCAGTGAAGGCTCCGGGGGCCATCCAGGCAGCTGTTCCTGCTCCTGTGCGTGGCCAAGAGCCAAGTTGCTCTTGCTTTTTTGGTGATGTTCCCTCCTGCCGGCTACCCCCAGTGCCGCCCACACGTCTGCAGGGTGGGGCGAGGTGGCCACGGGCAGCGCTTGCAAGGAAACCCAAGTGAAATAAAATTTAAAGTGAAAAAAGAAAAAAACAAAAAACAAAAAAACCCAACCCAGCTTTCATTTCCAGGTTCTGGTCAGAAAGGCTCAGCAATTTCTGACGGGGTGCTGTGGGTTGAAGGAACTGCCGTTTTTCTTCCCGGATAGCCAAAGGGCCAAGTTGCCCTTGGGACTTTGTCACCAAGAGGAGAAAAACGCGTGCTCTGTCCTCTCTCTCCCCATCCGCCAGGCCCGTGGGCCCCGCTCCCTACAGCTGTTGCCCCGTTTTAAAGCAGATCCATCCTCGGAGGCAGCTGTTCTTCAGCCAAACGATGACAGCAGAGCAGCAGAAAGCTCACCCAGACCAACCCAAGAGCGCAAGGCGGGTGCAAGACATCTTCCAGGCGCAGGAAAGGGGCCACCGCAGCACTTTCTCTTCCCTCCAGTGCTCCCCACAAGGGTAGGATGCGGTGCCAAGGCACCTTTCGGTCGAGCCAGCCCCATGGGGACTGTTTTTAGGCAGCTGGCTATCTGCAGCCGGTAATCCCAGCGATGGGGAGCATCCCGGCGCTGAGCCGCAGCCAGATCCGGGGAGTGAAAAGGTGACAGCCAAGCCAACTTCACGTACGCCCTCGGAGCCTGCAGCTCAGACCCCATGTCAAGATTAGGAAAGTATGCACACACAGAGAGCACATGAGCTGCTGGAGTGCTCTCCTTTAACTCTTGCAGACACCGTGTATCGAAGGAGTTTGGCTTCACGGCCACGTTTAACTGCCATCTCTCTTCGAAGCCAACTCTTCTCAAGCCACGAGACCCGCGACACTTGCTCAGGCCGAGCAATACCTTCTCAAGTAGGTCAGAAACAGAGTCAGCGAGATGAGTTTGGAGCTGCAGCTCACACGGGTTAAAGATTCTGGCTTGTGTCAGGAATACTTTTTCTGAAAGTTAAACGCAGGCCCCAGTCCTGAAACACTTCCCCTAACTTCGCCCATGCCAGTATTTTGACTTAAATGGAACAACCTACTTAAGGAGAATTATATCTGTGTTTAAAGTGTCTGCAGGATCAGGGCTTGGCGTGATCTAGACTTGCCTCCGACATACACACACACAAGCAAATTTTAAAAATACATTGAGAGGCATCAGGCTAAGACAGAAAGGAAAGGATAAAGACGGTAACTCTCACCACAGCACCTTTAAAATTCACATCCCTGTATGCCGTAGGATGACTCACCAGGGCAGGAGAAGTCGGGATGCCTGAAGGCTACGGCTGGAAGTGAGAGAAGGGTCCCTAATATTCAGTTTATCTGGGCCAAGAGGAGTCTCATAAACCCAGTAGATCTGTTCGAAACACTGATGATTCCGGGAGTCACTCACAGTCTTTTTTAATTTTACCTCTTCTAAGAATTCAAGTACAGTAATGGTAGCAATCGTAAAAGTGCAAAGAAACTCTCCCCTTCAGCCAAGAAACCATCCTTCTCAGCACTGAGCACAAACGCAGCAGACACAAACACGAGTTTCCCTGGAACAAACCAGTCAAATTCATTCAAATCTTCCCAAAGCGCAAGAGGGCAGAACCCATTCCTGTTCCCAGAGCTTATTACAGGAACATGACTAAACACGCTCTGCAGCCCAGCGCGATAGGATGCATCCATTTGCTGATGCCAGAGGAAGATGCACGTCTCTCCTACATGGCACCGCTCTCGCAGGCTGCTTTTCAAAAGATGTTTTGAAAAGCGACCTGCTGCGTACATTCTTAACAAGTCATAGTATCACCGGCTGTACAAGCGTTTGACCTCTACTTGCTACGTGCTGCCGACAAAAAACTGACATCAGCTTATTCCAACCTTAGTAACACCAAACTGCTCCGGCGAAGCTGGGCTGGAACAGCCCACGGGCAAGGCACCGATAAAGTCCCAGACGGAACCCCGGAGTGCTGGAAGAGCAACTGGTTTAGTACACGAGCCCACGTGTTTCAAATTTGGGGCTGGTTTAATCCAAGTAAATAACCTGATTAAAAGGGGAGTCTTCTCTGGAGGTCTAATTTCGAGATGTTTCCATTACTCCACAGGCCTTGTATAAACGTAACAAATGATACGTACACGCTGTTGGGATGATTTAGGAATTCAGTTAAAAGTTACAGTGCAAGTCACTCAAGGCAAGGGAATTTGATTACCCTGTGAACAGCAAGAGCCAGCAACTGCACTTCACCGGGAAGTGATGTACTGAGGAGGTTACGTCTTTCTATTCCCAGTTTCTTCTTCTAATTCCTGAATTTCAAAACCTTGACGTGTCACTTTTACACACAGACCTATAGCAAAAGGGAGAGAGAAGGACGAGCTCCGACTGTGATGCTTTAAAACATGTATTAAAGCTAGGAGAGTATCTGCTTCTAAACCAACCAACCAGAGGCAGACCCCTGAACAAACAAACAAACAAAAAAAGAGAATCTTTGTCCCTGTGCATTTATGAGAGCTGCCCAAATTCTGCCTTGCAACCAAAGCTCTCCGTTTCTATGCAGACACCTCAACAGCGGCAGCGCAGGTTCCCAGCATGCCTCGACCTTGGTATCTGAAAGGTTCCACTATGGGGTAAGAAGATAGTAATAATTAAACATTTATGCCCAAGTAGTGCCGAGCAGGTCAGTTCCACAATGTGTTAGATGGCTCTTCAAAACTCAGTAACTGAATGCTGGTCCCCGCCCCGAAGTTTACGGTGGAGGAAATCAAAGCACAACACTTGGCATCTGCATGGTGGGAATTAAATAAAGACTGGCTTATTTCTTGCATCCCTGGACTAGGCAGCACTTCTAAAAATCCATTACCAGAAATAGTGGAAATTCTCAAATCAGCAGTCCAAACTTGACTAAACCACATCCACACTACCAAGTTGTGCGGCTCCGTTTGACTCACTAGCTGGGACAGCAACTACAACGTGCAACCTCCACATGCTGTTGGCATCTTCTCGCCCGGCATAAATCATTTTTGGCCCCAATACTTTTTAGCAATCATTTTGAAAACACAGCGAGCATACAAAGGGGAACGTTTGCCACAAGTCGGACGATTCGGGCGGCGCAAGCACGAGAGGCCACCAACGCTCGAGTTCCAAAGTCAGGCAACAGCAGATCCTTCTGCAGAGGGTCACCCAATCCTCCAGGAGGAAGACCTCAGTACATCTGCGATGCAGAAATACCGGCCCATGCCAGTATCAGGCACATCGCTGCCACATGCGAGCCTGTGGCATTGCACATCTACTAACCCGCATCTTTGTCTACAGAGGTTAAGAGTTACGCAATGGTGTAAATAAAAACTCTGGCCCCAAACACACAGGGGCCATCTCTGCCCCGGATCCATCCTTGGGGAGAATTCTCTACATTCCCCTTTTCCTGCAGGGAAGGACAGGCCTGGGAAGGACAAGTCCTCCTCCCACTCACGAGAGTGAATGTTCTCCATGCAGTTAAAGCACAGCCCCGAGGATTTAGAAAAGAGACGCGGTGATGCCCAAACCCAGGACAGGAAGAGAATTTCCCCAAAACAGGCTATTACATCGCAAATTCAGTTTGCTGTTTATCAAACAAGCTCCTAAAACAGATGCGCTGACTTTGTGACTGCACCTGTAGGAATTTCAAGCACCGCAAAAACACAAAGACGCTATTAGTGTTTCAGTTTCTGAAAGTTTCCTGGCGTCTTTCGTGCTATGAATGCTCAAGAGCTTTCCGCTGTACATACCCCACGTAAAATCCTAGTCCAGTGAAGCCTGAAAGAATTTTGCTGTTGATTCAAATGAAGGCATGTTTTCCACTGCTACATACTATTTACATATCTATTGATTTATTAAACACATAACAGCAACCGTAACGGGGCACGATCTGTGCTCAGCTCGGCCCACGTAAGCGTTCTGTGAACGCCTTAACTTTTAGTCGCTGACTTTCGAGCATTTTGAGTAACCTTACCGTTCATTTTAAGCTTGCTTTCTTTCTCAAAGGAAAAAGGAGCCACGGAAAATCCTCAGTCTCTAGATTTAAAGAGCTTACAAGCTCCAAAAGCTTTGCACATAGACATTGGGAACTGCTTGAGCTGCAAGTTAGCAGGGCTGCAGAGTTGACAGAAACTACCAGTTCCTTCCTGAAGGGTTTATGATCTGAGCGGCTTCCTCCCAAGGTAACCAGCATCCACTTGGAGGTATGGATCATTTCACTCACCCCTGGAAATTCACCCCCTGGTCAATTCACCGCTTCACATTCGGCTAAAAGACGCTGCTCTTCACCAAAAAGGAGGGATGGAGACAGGGAACGGAGCAGATTTCCCCACCAAAGCGTAAGTAGCATGGATGCAAAAGTAAATTCTTTGCTATTTAAAGGAAATCACAGTTTCCAACAATAAAACTTGAGTTTACAACACCGGGGAAATAGGGGCACTGGGATACAGCCCCTTGCAGCCTCTTGCAGCATGGACAGTCAGGCTCCTGACAGCTCCAAGACTGCCAGGAGATCTCAGCAAGTAGAAAGGCCACCTCTCTGCTGTCAAGGAATTCCAGAAGCTACCAAAGACCACAGTTTTGAAGCTTACTTGGAAATGTAGTAATATGTACTAAGCAGTACATGGCCGGGCCGTCTGAGGAGGAGGAAGAACAAATGATTCCTGTAGCTGTGAGAAAAACAGACCAAAAGGAACATACCCTCCAAATCAACTAAATACACGGCGTAAGTTGCATCTCTGTAGAGAAGGACTTGACATTGAGCTCCAGCTTCTTCCCCTGGAAAATACAGGCCAGCCTCCCAAATGGAAGCCCTGAGTAACCCAGCTACATCTCTTCCACAACTGGCTTCTATGGCATGTGCTTCCCCTTCCTGGGCATTCAGCATCTCACTCAAAAAGTGGACCTCCCACTGCAGCCCTCCTTCCTTCCCTCCACCAGCTCCAGGATGTATAGACAGCAAAATAAACATGTGAGTGGTGCTGCAAGTTAGCCAGGTGAAGGTGAATTCAGGGTATCTTCATGCTTTTGGGGAAAAGGAAGAGATGAAGCATGTGCACAACACGCCAAAGCCACTTGTCCTTGATGCTCAGGGAACTACATCAACACCAGAAAAAATGCAAGCACAAATGAAGAACAGGGCACACCTATTCACGTCCTGGCTGCTTCTAATCTTCTCAAACACTATGAGCCATAATGAACTTAATTTAATGAAGAGAATGCATTCTGTGTAACAAAAGGAGGAACTCAAAACAAGGCTCTTTCCCCTACCCAAAGCCCTGAGTGGTCCAAATCAAGTGATGTTGCTCCCTAAAGGAAATACAAGGAAAACCCAAAGCAGCTCTCCCTCATCCGAGCCCTATCGTTAGCAGCAGGAAGGGGTTCGGCCTGAACAGGGGAATGGAATTTATTGCTGTGATGCAAGCGCTCTGAGCCAAGCACTCCCAGGTCCTGATACACCTGAACACTGACATCACCTGCTGTACAGAGCGGGACTAACAAGGGCTCGAGGTACAGCCAGCTCCTCACGCTCCACCACAGCACGGGCCAGCCTCCCTTCGACGGGAGCATTTCGCTTCTCTCAGCCCCAGAGAGGAAGCACATACCTAAATTAACTAAAAAAAGGTTTGTCGACGGCTGACCGTCCTCCTCCGTTTTCAAAGGGGAGACGACGCAGGCCACCCATTCCTAAAACACCTACGAGAAGGTTTGTGCTGTTTGAGGAAAGCACATGTGAACACCTGTTACAATACCCACCAGGAGATGATGAGCGGAGATGTCCCACATGTATCAGAGGCTGGCAATTCCACTGTTATCTCCTTTAGAACCAAATCAGCAAGTCAGTCAGGCACATCAGCACAGAAAATCCCAGAATCCCAACATGGTGGGGGTTGGAAGGACCTCTGGAGCTCATCTGGTCCAACCCCCTGCTCCAGTAGCTCACCCAGAGCAGGGGGCCCAGGATCGTGTCCAGGGGGGTTTGGAATCTCTCCAGAGAAGGAGACTCCACAACCTCTCTGGGCAGCCTGGGCCAGGCCCTGCCACCCTCGCAGCAAAGAAGTTTCTCCTCATGTTCAGATGCTTAACATACTTTGTACCCAGAGTGACTTAAAAGTCACTCTGCGCTTTTTTCCAAAACTGACAGAAATTACACAGGGAAGTCACTCTGTGCAAGCAGCTCTCCCACACTTTGTGAGACCTCTCCACAACCAACATCCCTCACGCAAATGGACCTCTAAAGCAACTTCAGACACCAGGAGCAGGGGATGTCTTCTTCAAAAGGAAAAAGGATCTCTCAAAATCCTGAGATATTAAGTAATTAATTAGGTAAGATTAAACACAAACCCTTTTGGCTCAGGCAGGTTAGGTGCAGGAAAACACTGGAGTTGGAAATTGCATTCCACGTGCTTCTGTGGGCAAAGGAGATGGGGATGGTGATCAAGGCCTGAATCAAGGCCTCCCTCTCTAATGGTCCTCGGAATACCTATTTTAGTCCAGGAGCCTAACAACGCCTGTAGGGGATTCTGACGGCTTCTCTTTTCCCACCTCTGGGGATGGGGAGGACCCTCCCGGTGAATCCTGCTGTTAAAGCTGCTGCCTTTCCCTGCATCTTTAAAGAGGTATTCAGATTCTCTCAGCCTTCCTTGGCTGAATCACTCTGAATAAACAGTCCCCACCCATCAACTACTTCTTTTGTGTAAAGCACCTATTCAAAGGCAACCACCTTTATTGATTGCTAGGCTGGCCAACCTGAAAGCTGCAATGCCACTATAAAAAACAACAACAACAACAACAAAACCAACAAAAAGCAGGATACACCAGAAGGCCTGTGCTGTTTCTAAAGGAAGCACAGGGCCAGGCGCTGCTCAGTTACATCAGGACAATTCCTTTCTGACTGAACAGGTTTAACACCGGCACAGCCACAAGCCAAGTATCCCACGGACTCTTCTCCCTTTTGTCCAGGCTTTTTTCCTGGTTCCAGCCCTTTTCCAGCACAACACAAACAAGCCATCCAACAGGAGTCCACAGTGTATGACCCAGCTGGCAACTTTTTGCACTTTCACCATTTCATCATAAAACATTAGCACACGCTCTAAGTAAGTTTTGTCCCTCTGCTCTGAGTAAAACGCTGGGGTAAGGGGGGGTGAGATGCTCTGGAACTTCTGCCTTGGAAGCCCAGACTCTTCTCCTGGCCCTCTTCAAACGTTGCTATTCAAAACAGAGCAGTAGGGTGGGGTGGAGGGAACACCTTGAGGTGGGAAAAACATCATGAGTGGCAGACATCAAAGATAAGCCATCATCAGATTTCTTGCACCCAAGAAGAACAAAGAGTCAATGCTCCTGAAATTCCTGTTCAGAAGTACCCCAGAACAGAGCCAGCACTTCCCACCTCAGCCAAACCTCACCTATTTTCATGTGTAATCAAACGCTGATAACCAAACCTGGCCTGGCAAAGCTCTGCAAGCTTCAAGCCCTTCCTGGCTCCACACAAATAACTAACTTCCCAGTGTGTCACCAGAGAGGGGCATTTCCAAAGATACCCACGTCCTGCCTTTGAAATCACTGCCTACAAAGATGCTTCTCAACCAGGGGAAGGGGGCACGGCTCCCGTAGTTACTGGCTGATGTAGGATATTTAAAAAAAAACCAACCACCACACACAAGAAAACCCAATCTCCCTGAAGAAAATCTGGTTTAACTGTGGAACAACAACTCGGCGAGTCAGATCTCCCACCCAAAACTAAGAAACGAGCCGTTGCGTGGTCTCAGAGGGCAACTCCTTCCCACTCCCCAAGTTTACATCTGCTCCTCAAGAGGCTTCGCAGCAAAGCCGTGGGGTACCTAAGCACTCCATCCATGATGAAGCTGCACTCAAAAGGACACGAAGCAGTTCCTGGCCCCTTTCCAAGCTGCAGGATACTCTTGGAAAAAAAAAAAAAGAAAAAAAAAAGAAGCGTATTTTAAAGCAGTAATCCCCCCGACTGACCGTCTTGCTTGAATTCAGGAAGGAGGGAAAAGAAAACGCCACAGAGCAACAGGCATGCTCAGCACCTCCAGGAGAACCGAAAGCTGCACCACAGCATCCTCCCCTACAGACAGGCACCTCCCAAGAAAGAAGCGACCACATCATCAAGGCAGCCCTCTCAAACTGGTCCAGTAAGGCGCTCCAGTCACGCACCCGTTCTAACCCAAGCCTTACTGCGCCGAAAGGAGATGACGTGATTTCACACGTCCCAAGAGCGTACACCTAAAACCCCGGATTTCCAAACTCGGGCATCGTTCATCAAAAAGTTAAAAGGGGCTTTTTCTGCACACGCTGAGATTTCAGACTAACAGGATTGACTTGTTTTCTGCCTGTTCCTGGGGAACCTTTTGCAGTTTCTTTCTTTTTTTTCCCCAGACTGTCCCTGCAGGCTGCTATCCAACATACATGGGATGCTCCTGGACCGACAGCGCTCTGGAAGGATGTTTGCAAAGGGCACAAATCGAGGGCCCGATGCTGGTAAAATTCAGGCATACCAGGGGAGGGTGGAATTCCTCCTGTGTGTAGGTAACTCAAACACTCCACACAGAGCCCTGAAAAACTTTATTCAAGCAGCTTTTTTTTTTTTTTTAGATGTTTGAACATTTTTTTCTCAGTAAAAAGTAAAAAAATTTCTTTAAAGTCAATTAAAAAGAAATATATTGCAACTTAAAAAGTGAATCCCTTTCAAAAACACTCAGGTTAATTTTAGCATCCTTCTGTTTAGCTGCTTAGCAACACTTATCCTATGACCTTCTAAGCACCACCTACTTTTGCAAGGGATAATGAATATAACCAAAGGGATTTATCTATATGTTTTTAATCTACACTATGTAGGTACATGGACGGTTTGTATAGAAACGAGAAATCCAACCGAGAGCAAGCCAAACTATTTCTGCTTAAGAAGAAACTTCCACAGGCTGGAGTCAAGCTACTGTTATGATTGCAGTGTGACTTCCACGTAGGCAAAGTGATAAAATCCTTAGGGATTGAGAAAAGCACCACAGAAGTCGATGTTTGTACATCCCGGGAGACACCGCACTTGCCTTTGGTACCAAAGGAGATTACAGACATTACTAACAGATAATGAAGACATTCGGCTTCCCCAGTTTTGAACCTTCAGGAATCTCCTGACCCTCAGAACCCAGAAGAAAAGCCATTTGGCCAGAGGGTCACGGAATATTGTAAAGAGTTAAGAATGGGCACACAACCCAGCCAGAGCGAGATGTTTCACTGCACCGAAATCTGCAAGCAAATGAAGTTTCAAACACCCAGGTCTGGGTTAAAAACAAACAAACCAACCGAGAAAGGAACAACCAACCAGCCAGCAAACACCCTGTTAATGTTCTGTCTTGGTGCCAAGCCAAATATCTCTCTATCTATATATACAGATATAGGTTCTTCAGGGTTGTTAGTTACTAAAAGAAAGCCAACGGTGGCTACATAAACAGTAAATCCTCACCACTGATGGACAAACAACAGTTTGACAACTAGAAGCTGCCTGTGAAACCGGAGCAGAAGAAAAAGTTCACTCGACTGTACTTCAGGGATGGTGCTTTTTTTCCAACTGCACCACACGAACCCAGCTCCGAACAGGGAGGAGGAAGGTGAGGGAGCAAAAGAGGCCACGTCGGGCGGAGCAGAGCTGCCCTGTAGCGAGAGAGGAGGCTGGATGTGCCCCAGTGGCAGGTGAGGGAGAGCCCTGGTCCTCTGATTGATTGGATGATGGATTCATGCTGTTCCTGGGTTTCTACCAAACAAAAGGGCCTATTCTTCCCTGGATGTACCCAACTCCCGTTAAGGCTAATCGGCATTATGCAGGCACACCAAGAAAAGACTATATACCCTTAAGTCTTCAAAGGGAAAATTAAAACCTAAAACAAATATGGCTGGCCTGACCCTGAGTCACTGCATCCCTTTCACGCAGGCTGACCCTGTGGAAAACAGGAACTGCGGCAACAGAACTCGGTGCTCGTGTCACAAACGGCAAGACCTCAACGAAAAAAAGCTTGGGCCATCCCCACAGCTGTCTGCTGTGCGCTGCAGGGGCAACGGGACGGTGGTATTTTAGCAACTGCTCCTGGTGTTAATAAAAGCCCTTTAAAAATCTTTCTTTCCTTATGGTGGAATGGTAAGAAACATCAGCTGCATTTGCTGCTGCTGCTGCTGCCAACCGCTGCCACCGAGTCACGCCGAGCTAGACCTTTAACTACTTTCTCAAACACGTAACCACGCTTGGTCTTCTCTACAACAGAAGAGAGGCGAAAGAGGGAGCTGGGATAAACCTGGACGGTTGGGCATCATCCCCCTAGCAACATCCCCTTCCCTCCAGGAATCAGTTCCGTGGCTCCCAAGCAGGATGCTGGCTCCTCGGGGGACAGGATCAGAGCATCAGCTCCCAGCCGGACACCCTGGATGGGTGGTGGGACACGGGGGGGGGCTCTCCCGGGAACTCCGGGGGTGCGGAGCGGGCTGGGAGATGTGCTGAGCCAGGGGAGAAGCGCTTCTCTTCCTCCCCCTCCTCCTGCGTAAGGAGGATGCCGAGCAGGAGAAGATATTGCAGCCCAGAGGGGAAGCGGGGAAAAATGAAAAAAAAAAGGAAAAGAGGGGAAAATAAAGAGAAAAAAAAGGAGAAAAAAGCAAGCGTGCGTGCGGAGGGGAGGCGGGGGAGAAGCGCAGGGAGAAGAAGCCAGAGGAAACTTATCTGCGACATGACAAAGTTCAATCCACCGCCCTCCCTCCTCTGCTGAAAAAAAAGTTGCAGCATCTCGGCGCTCCCCGAAGCCCCGGCCCGGCCCCGCCGGCGGACGGGGGGGGGCAGAAGAAGAGCCCCCCATCCCCATCCCCATCCCCAGCTCCGCGTGTGACGAACCGGGCGGGAGGATCCTCCTCGCATCCTCGGAGCGGCCCCCGCCGAGCTGCCCGGGGAGGCGGCGGTGGGGCTGGGGGTGCAGGGAGGAGGGATCTGGGGTG
>JAVSBS010000384.1:0-14066 GCA_033124195.1 Coracias cyanogaster
GTATTGCTTTCAGCTATTCCTATATATATATTTATCTCCTTTAACATGCCTACTCAGATTTTAGGCAAATAAAATATTTTTAAGAACACAGTCAAAATGTATAAAAACGGCACTACTTAAAGTATTCCTCCTTACCTGAACTGTTCTAGTCCATGGGCTCCAAAATGACCACATCTTATTTATCACAGTCTTTGCCTTGTAAGCACAAGGAGGCTGACAGCCTTTTCAGAGCTCTTAGATTAGTAAAAGCCCCCCTAATTACCCAAGTTAGAAATGCACATCTCACTGCAGCAGTGTCACTTAACTAGTTAATGATTAGAAAGCCTTTTGATAACCACAGATGACAGGCATTGTAACAGTGCAAGACACTAGCGTTATTACCTAGAGATGGTAAGAAGTTCTCCCACAGCTAATGTGTGTATATCACGAAAATGTGAAGGCTGGCAAAGTTCCTGTAACCTCAGAAAAGGAGCTGGAGCTAAGTCTTCTACTTACTTCTATCCTTCTTTACAGTGAGGATTTTAAAAGGCCTTGAAAAACTGCAACACGCTGTAGTTTCTCAGCAGACCCAGAGAAATCTGTCTTGCTTGGTTGAGTTAGTATCAGACCTTCAGCTACTGGTTTCAAAACCTCTGTTCTGCTGTCTCCTCTTCTACTGCTGCAAATGCTTTTCTGTCCCCACAGCTACTGTGGAAAAACTCTATTTTTTGTGTGCCATGTCATCATCATCCCAAATCTCTCTGCATGGACTGACCCCCAAACCTCATCCCTCAGGGAAGCCTGTGCTTGGATTGGGATGGATGCATAGTCCCACCATGGCACAAGGTAGCATGGCATCAGTATTCCTGCTAGCATAGGGCTTTGGGGGGTGGTGTGCTGCCAGCTGCAGCACAGCTGCAAACCCCCTCTTTTGCAACCTGCACCTGACATGCCAGTCAGTTAGTGAGTCCTGGAGCAGGCTGACAAGCTATATGCAATATGACCTGTCCTGGAGCAGCAAGACTAAGTGAGTAAGGAAGAGGAAGAAGCCAAATTCTGGAGCTGGGTCCTGGCTGGAGACAGATTTCCACTGGTCCTTAAGGAGTATGATGTAGCCAGGAACACAGGCATCATCAATTTGTTTTGCACAGTCCTTGAAACAAGGAGAAAAGACAGAATATAATCTCTGGATAATAAGTGTTGTGGTCCAGGGATGCCTGAAATGATAATGAAGAACTTTAAAGCTTTAATTGAGCTCACAATCTTTTATTCTGAGTTTATGTGTACTTCTTGCTACTGTGAATGCCTCCCACATTACTTCTGGAGTTGGCAAAATGGCAAAAGGTAATCCTGTCAAATGTGAGGTTGAAGTTATGAGTACACATGGTGAGCCAGCACCCCTGGAACTTTAAGTGCCTCAGGGTTTTTTTCATAAAATATATGACACAGGTATGATTTAATTCCATCACACACACCAAAAAAAAAAACCACCAAGTTATGCCCCCTATTGGTACACAAAAATATTATTTTGGTTTATCAGTCCATTAGGATACACGTGTGTTTAAAGATCAACCCCATGCAGAACCTGATCAGACTGATCTGGCCTGGAGAGCTCTGATGGCAGCATGAGAGTCAGCTTGGTCTAGTGCACTGAAAGGCAACAGTTCCTGAGGTCTAATTCTGTTTGACACAGAGCCACTGTGTGGCCTTGGGCAAGCTCCTTAGAAAGACATATCAGGTCAACTAAAATTAAAGTTTCACAAATATACAGATTTGCAAATACTTACATCAGTAAAAATGAATGTCACTTTTTTGTTGTTGTTATTATTTTTAATTCCCGAGAGGAAGGGTGAAGGAATGAAAGCAGTATTTCCAGTCAGAGGTCTTAGAGTTCTTGTTTTCTGTGCTGTTTGCAGCCTCAGCGTTCTGCTAGAGATGGAGTATGAAAGCAAAACTGGTCAAAAATTGCTTCTACAAAGGAGAATCCTCTGTCTGTAAGAGAGCACAACCTTGATCCAGAGAGGACCTGAGCAGTGGGTGCTTGTTGTCGAGGTCTAGGTTCAATCCACCAGACCTACAACAGATGCTCTCAGTTAACCCCTCTTCCCCTCGCAAATAGAGGGAGAGAAAGAGGATAAGGGAGAGGGACTTATGGCCCCCTCCCCTCCCAAATGGAAGACAAAGGGAATGAGAGAGAGGCTTCTGGATTAGAAAAGAAAACTAAAACAGCTTTAATGAAGATAATCATAATAATAAAATGGGATATATACAAATATATAGAAAACCAGTATTGAACTCAACCTCCCCCTGATGGCAGTTACATCACTGTCACCACTGAGGCTGTAGCAGGCATTGGCAAAGCCCCAGAATGGGCTCAGCAGCAGATGGGCACTGGGTTCAGGAACACATGAATTGAAATCGAAGGCGTGAGAAGGTCCAAGAAGGGAAGGCTGAAGGGAAGGGTCCAAGGAGGCAAGAAGACCCCGAAGGGAAGCAAAGGCCAGTGGAAGGCAAGCGTCCTGAAGGCAGACGGGAGGGGAAGGCCAGTGAAGGGCCAATGGGAAGGGTTGAGACCCTCATGATCCCTCAGCTTTATACTGAATAAGATGTAGATGGGATGGAATACCTCGTTGGTTAGTTTAGGGTCACTCATCTCGGCCACTCCTCCCCACAGGTGCAGCCTTTCACTTCCTGCACACCTTGATGTGGTACACAAGAGTGAGCAGTGACCTTGGTCTGTGTGCCAATCCTTGGCAGTGACTCTAAACATGGAGCGTTATCACTGCTAGCAGCAGACACTGTCTGCAAAAACACACTGTTAATTTCAGAAAGTGCAGTTAGTTAGAAGAGGTTTAGTTGAAAAGTAAAGTCACTGAAGAGAATTGGTTTGGTTCTAACTCAAACCAGAACACTTGTAAGTATTAGAAACTAATTATCATTCATGGAACACTAAGTATTAATTAAGTATATGCTAAGTAACTACAGTTCAAGAACTAGACTCTGCCTTCTTGTGAGTGTTTTCCATCACCCTTGTCAGCCTGAATTAGAAGTAAACTTGAAGACCCACACAGCTACCCGTGACACTAAATCCAAGGGCAGGCACAGGCAGTGTTTTAGAGCCAGTACAAGTGTGTAAGATGATTTAGGCTCGGTGTGATACTAACTTGTTAATATTTATCAAGTCGCTACAGCTTCCTATGATTCCAGTTTTCCCCAAACCGCTTCATCATAATGACCACTACTGTTAGACCAGCCAGCAATGAATTATGAATGGCCCTTATTTATAGAGTTTGGATCTGTGAGACATCTCTATTTGTGTGGTGATATTTCTGCAATGTTACTGCGCTCCCTGAAGTGATGAGACTGCCTCAGATAATACTACTTTGTTCCGCAGATTTTGGGATGTTGTGAAGGGACGTCTTCTTCCCGTACCAGGAAAGGTAGCTTCTTCTTATTATTTTATACATCTCCATGTAGCTCATGATCTTGCTAGAGGGACATAGGAATTTGGGGGAAGGACTTGCCTGGGAAAGAGGTCAGGCCTACTGCCTTGCAGGACTCAGGAAGAGCTGCAGGTGGCCTGCTAATATGACAAGAGAAAATTAGCTGTCAGACAGGGAGGCATTAAAGGAACTAATAACTGTCTATGGCTTACAGGTACAGTGGGCAACACAAAACAAGAGCTAAAGTCCAGTCATTGCATAGAAACTGTCTGCAGGACAGAAGTTAAAGAGGAGGAATAATGGTCAAATTAAAATGTGTCAAAAGTTGTCAGCGGCTGCCCCAAAGCCCCACAGTGAGGTTCATATCATCCATGACAGATCTAAAAATGGGTTTCAAGTTCCAATGGCCTGCCCAGGAGTGCTGAGCAGAAACTAGAAGAAAAATGGGTGGAGAAGAAAAGCTTCTAAAGAAGAGCAAATTATTTACTGCAGACTATTCCTTGAATTTATCCCCTTCTGACTGTGGATAGTCCACAAGAATATGACGTGATATGTATGATCTGATCTGCTATTTAAATATTGCCCTACAGATACTTGTTGAGAGCACATTTCAGCCAGGCATTTTTTTGATCAGCTGATGTACCTGAATATTTGGGGTTCATTACTGAAGTGCCTCTGTCAGTCACTAAAATCATGTGGTGGCACTTTTTCTCTTTGACTGACTCATCTATACAACCAAGACAAGAAAGGCTCCTGGAAAGCCAACAGACAACTGTGAAACTGCACTTCATTCACTTCAGAAGAAGGGAGCTGAGGAGACCAAAAAGGACACACGCCAGGAAAGTGAGGAAAACCAAATCTCAGGCACAATTTGTTTGAAATCTTGTCTTGCTAGCTTATGTATGAGGATCCCACCCAACTGGAGTTCTGCCATATGGCACTAAGTGTGTCTCCATGATTTACCTGCTTTTGGGATGGTGCCTACTTGCTATGATGCCTACACGCTCTGATGAGTACCAATTTGTTTCATGTTTTAACATCTGAAGGATCATTCTGATTGGAAGGTATGCTCACCAAGAGCAGCACAGGGAGTTACACACAAATGCCATCTGTGCTCCAAACTGGCAGAGTGCGAGCCTGGGCATGTCTGGAAGCTACTTAACTAACAACTGCCTGTGCTGAAACACAGAGATGTATCCTGATGGATGGCAAGAAGAAAGTTCACATCTCTAATTTGTTGTTCGGGCAAAACTAGTCAGGCACTTAGGAGTTTGAAAGAGCCTGAAATAACATTCAGAAGAAAAAAACACAAAAGGAGGACGCTGTCAAATCTTTTGTCTTTTGCTAACAAGATCAGTTCACAATTAGGGTCATTCTGCATTATCTCCCTTTCTGTTTCTGCTCGTGGTCTTGGTGATGGAAGAGGTTGGGAATGCAATAGTCTTTGCAGCAGTCTTCACAATCTTTGACTGCTCTGAACTTTTATGTCAGAAATCCTTCATCAAGCAAGAATTGAAAAATAAAATCTCTTGTTCATGCTGAAGATCTGTTTTCTGTCTTTTATCTCCTAGAAAGTGTCCTTTGGTCATGTAGCCCACAGAAGTTCCAGTGAGTAGCTGTCCCTTTTGTCCTTGTCTTAGCTGTTCCTTTGAACAACAATCTCTGAATAGAGTTTTGAGCACAAACACTGGACACTTGTCTCACTGAATTCACGTAATTACACAATGTGAAAGCAGGTTATTTGTTCTTGTTAAAGATCAGGTAGCCTGTTACCTTGGCATTTGCCACCAGAACTCCAAAAAGGAATTGTCTTTCACACACAGTCTTCTCTTCCCCATGAGGAAAGTTAAACTTGTACTGCTAACTCCAACACAAAACAGCTCAAGATACCCATCATTTCCTTTATTGTTTAAAGTGTGGGTTAGGGTTGCAAAGCAGAACCAAGTTTAAAATCAGACCCAAATGTGTGTCACATTGGGCTGTGTAGTCTATGTTAGAATTGCTTTGGTATCTGTGGAACTTTTGAAGCAGTAATGAAGTAAAGATTCACACAAAAAGTATCAACCAATTCTAAATCTAAATAAGATATAAAATGAAGATATTTTAATCTCTCTTATCTCCACTACCCATCCTTCACAGCTTCAAAGCCAGTAAAATATTAAAAGTCGGAGAAAAAGTAACTTTTGGTTAATGTGACTTATGCTCTAAGGAAGGTTACAATTATCTGTCAAATGTTGTGTTAAAGTTCAGCTTCAAACTTCCTTAAAGGATAAGGATTTCTTACTCAGTATTTTTTATAAATATAAAATCATATAATATGGGATTCATAGCATAATGTTTCACTTTCCTTCTCTCCCTCCACCCCAGCAAACACATATTTGGCTCCCAATCCACATTTCTTAAATGAGGAGGATAGAGCTCCACTACAAACAAATAACAGATTAAAATGCTGTAGTTTCAGTAAATTCATTCACATTAAGACTGGACCAGCATCACATTAAAAATTGTAACTTTCACCCCACAGTTCTACATTTAGGTTTGCGACATCTATTACGCTTGGACTTAGCTAAAAGATGTTGACATCTCTTGAGGGAACAAGCACCAAGATAATGAACTGGGTAGCTGTGGCGTGTGCATCTACATTTTGCACACAGGATTATGAAATTTGCCCCCAGGTGTTCTCTCAGTGAACCAATGTTATAAGTTAGCTGTACCTAAATACATCAATGCTCATTTGGTTGAACATTGGTGATTTTATATTACCTATTTATAGAGTTATTTTTAATTTCCAGCAATTTTGTGGTTGCATAGTTCCCTCTATCACAGAGAATAGCTCACTAAAACCACCAAGAGCCAAGAAATGACTGTCAGCTATTTTTCACTTCCGTAACAAACAGCAGGGTTCTTTTTATTATTCAGATAAAGTTTATGGGTGCAGCTTTTCCACTGCCACATTTATAAACAATTTGGTTGAGGGGCTGCTAAAGAATACTCCCAAAACATCATTTAGGGAGCTAAAGTATCGTATTTATGCCATATAATGTTTATAACTGTGGAATGACAGACATGCTGTTTAAGGAGATGTTGCTTTTCTGTCAAAAATTAAGCACTTGGTTATACTCTACAATTATTCACTCACTCGGTGCTGGTTGTTACTTAAGTACCTCCTGTCTAATCTCTGTATACAGAGTTTTAGGCTTGGGAACCAGCAGAGAT
The DNA here is from genome assembly GCA_033124195.1 of Coracias cyanogaster. Lineage (NCBI taxonomy): Eukaryota > Metazoa > Chordata > Aves > Coraciiformes > Coraciidae > Coracias > Coracias cyanogaster. Next base: position 6,639 of record JAVSBS010000384.1, read on the forward strand.
GCCTGGGATCATTTGCTGAGAAGCAATAGCAGCTCCTGGCTCACTCCACTGCTAGGACAACCTAAATATCATATTGATGTGGTTTTTTTTTAATGTAAAAATAATCAGTCCTCTTTCCTTTGGTTATTCTTTCCTTACTGAATCATTCTGTCGGTTTTGTTTTATGTCTTGTTCATTTAATTTTAGAATTGCATATATACATGTATCTACCCCTAGTAACACATATTTCTAAACACATATAATTGCTGGTAGGGGAGTAACAAGCGTCCGTTGGGCTTTTACAAATTATCTGTAAAGTTGCACCTGCCAAAGTGTGTCTCGTCATACTTAAGAAAGCATCAGCCCACTGTAAATAAGTTTTATTGCCCTTATTGTTGATTAAACCACTAGTAGCTAGGGCGGGAGGGATGTTTCTGAAAAGGCTGTTGTTTAAAAAGAAAACAGTTGCACTTAAGCTAAACTGCACCTCTTCCCAAATACCCTCAGCTAACGACATTAAAGGTTGTAGAGAAAGAGAGACGGGAGTAGAAGAGGGAATAGGGTAGAAGAGCAAATGGGGGGAAGGTTGGAGTGACTGGGCTACCAGGTTAAAAAGAAGCAAACAGTGGCAAGGATGACAGGCAAAATATGGTTAGATCACCTGAGAAATTGTGCTCAGCTGCATGGCTGCAGAGATATAGCTTTTTTTCTTTTGTATTGAATAGTTATTTCAAAGGGTATCCACATGAAAATGCAAGACTTTCTTCTGAGGCATAATCTTCTTTTACTAAGATGACAAATCAAACCCCTGAGTATTGAATCATTTAACAAAACATGATGATTTCCATGGGTGGCATTGAGGATGGTACAACATTTTGGCCATTTGAAATCAGATCGAGTTGCATCTGAGTTTACAAGCTGTCAGTCCACATCCACATTCTTTTTAATAACAGTAAAAAACATGTCCAGTTTTTCTGGCTTTCACTTTTTATTTTTGCTGTGTCATAAAGACTCAATTTGGACTAGGTTTTGAATGTTTTCTTTCCCCTTAAGTGCTTTTGCAGAAAAAAAATGGTTTAGATTTTAACAACAACAACATGCTAATATATGCAGTTTGCCTGCTGTCCATACAACTGTTGTAATATATAGCTGCAGAGGTTCTCTAAGATACAAACTTAAAGATCAGAAACTATACGCACCCAATCTGGTGTAAATTAGCACCCAAGGAGTGTGCCTATTCATACAAATATTATTTTCCTTATCACGCATGTTAGACTGACCAAGAGCATTTCAAAATAAAGAATCTTAAATTCCACTCCTCCCTCATTTACCTGTTAGTTACTTAAGTATTGATTAAGTGTGCAGAGAAATATGCTGAAAAGTGGTAGTGATCTGTAATATGTGGGAGTATTGGAACAGAAACTAAGTTCCATAAAGTTCTAATGTTCTCTAATACTGGAGGTTATCACTTTACACTGCTGGTACCTAGCAATTTTGCTGATGGTGGGCACCAAGGGGAAGACATGAAGGTGGCCTGGGGAGGATAAAAGCAATGGCAGAAAAGAGGAAAGCTCCTACTGGAGGAAATTTTCTTTGTAGTCAACTTTGCTGGAGGAATGCTGTGGAAATAGCAAATGTGGAAACTTTGTCCAATATTTACACCTCTAGGAAGGAGAACAGTCTAAAGTAAAAGCAGATGTTATCTATTTTTCTGTGCTCAGAAAAAAACAACCGGGAAATGTGATTTCACTATAAGCAGCTATTCTTGGTGTCTGCATTTCAATCACTCTCCTGTTGGGACTACTATACATTCATATGCTAGCTGCAAAAATCAACTGGTATTATAGTGTGCATCAGCGTATTTGCAAAATGGAAATGAGTACTGCAAAATACATGCTTTAAGGTCCCTGCAGCAACCCAAATACCAGAGCACGCATACCAGAGAAGAATAGCAAAAGAACAGGATCCGGCAGTGAAAACTAGTATTAGAAGAGCAAAGAGGTTCATGGCAAAGCAGCAAACAGGCATTTCTCAGTAACAGGGGTGATTGCCTTTGTCTCCAAAACCCAGCCAAAGTTGAGGGAGGATGAGAGAAAAATTCTCACAATTCATCTCTCCACCCTCCATCCCTGTCATTTATACTTGCTAAAATGAAGTTTGTAGAATGTTATAATGTTCATTTAAAAATATGACTCTCAAACATCCACAAAACTTCTAGCCCCAAGTATGCAAGAGCATGCTCACTGCATACTTGTCTGTTGTAATGTTGTGGAAGATAAAATTCTCTAGGAAAAAGCAAACAGCTTTAGCAGCAGGTGGCTGAAACATAGCCTTCAGAAAGCTGTTAAGAACATTGTTGTCTGTGAAATAAAACTTCGTTGCAAGCTATGTTATTTGCACTTATTGATTCAGTGAAAGGAGTCACCTTATGTTTAGCTTAAATTGTAGTCCTGTCTTGGACAGGACAATCAAGTTTTACAAATCCATTTAAGCGACTCTCACGGTAGTTGTTCACACGGTTCCCTATGTTGTTTTTAGATTAGCTCTCTTTTTACTGACAGAGCTGTAACAGAGGAGAGCGTAGGTGAGAGGGGAAGAGGGAGAGAGGAGTACTGGTATCCTTACATACACATGCAGCAGCAGGATGTAGGGCTATGAATCAGTGGTGGATCAAATAACCAGTATCTCAGAAGGCTTGAGGGGCAGCATCAACCTTTTCAGCCATCCAGCTCCACTTACTAGTACATTCAGCATCACATTAAAAATCAGTACCCTCACTGTAGGTTGCATTACATGTTAATAAATATTTCTTTGTGCCTCATTGGTGAAACTGTTAATATAAAGAACAGTATTTACATTCTTAGGCTTCTTCCACTCCCCCCTTGTTTTTTACTTAAGGAAATCACCATAGCTCCTAGGCATCCAGGAGAAATTGCATTCCTCCAACAGAACACTGTTCTTTTTACAGGTTGGTGAGTGTATTCATGAGGTGACCAGCTTTCCATCATGGGAGTAGTCATGTTCTTGCCAGTTACTCACATTTGTCAAATGTGGGCACCATTGATTCATCAGAATGGGTTCATTTCATGGAAAAGGTCACTCTGAGAATGCTACAACATTAATTTGCTAATCTGGTCGTGTCAAGAGCTCCCTGGAAACAAGGGGCCCACTTTGTCATTATTGGAGAAACACAGTTCTGTGTGAAGTTTTCAGGTGTATTTTTCTTCCATGGAAGAAATACTTTGTAAATAAACCAAAACCACACTACATACCCATTACAGATATTTACATTTAAAAGTGAGTGCAAAGTTTCACCCAGGGTTTCCTGAAGAAATTTGCATCAAAACATACATTATACCCAGATGCCTTTCCGTCACTAAAATCAGTTGTACCTTTTCAAACTTATCACAAGACTTTGTACAGAGAAGGATTTATGTGATTGTGGTCATGCTTTAGTTTCTTTTGGTTTATTTTCTCACCCTAATTACTTTGATCATGGAGAAAAGAGAGAAGGTGGGTTAAAACACGCAAGAACCTCTGTCCCCACCCACCTCTTCAGTAGCACATGACAACTGTGCTGGACAGAGGATCTCTGTCCTACTCCTGGACCAGGGCAGCAGATGCTCTTCTCTTCAGGATCTTCACAAAATCTCAAGATGAACGTCCAGCTTCCTCATACATTTTCTAATACTTCCCTCACCAACATTTTAGTGGAGTAAGTGACCAATAGTGTACTTTCACAACAATATCAGCTAAAATAAACACCGTGCTACCACTTGATGTTTCACCAGTCTCCCTTGGGAATGTAATGTCGGCAGTTACACGGTAAAAAGGCAGACTCAGCTGTTCACACAAAGACACAAAATAATTCAAAACCAAACCCAGCACAATGTTCCAGAGTTTTAATGCTGATGAAAGATTATGGAGTCAAAGACTGAGATGAAAAACATGTTCCAATTTCACTCCACAATATAAAAATATTTGAGGTACTCTGAAAAAAGCACTAGATAATGTCAATGGTGCAGCTACGCATCAATTACAAATTATGGTGAGCACTTCTGCTCAGCCTTTCACCCTCCACATAGGTTGGGACTGGCACAAGAGTTCAAATAAAAACCAAGCATTTAAACTCGAATGTGGAATGAGACAACATCCATCTGTTAATTTAGCTAGATGCAGGTATATATGCACACATATATGCACACACACACCTGAGACAGCTCACAAAGACTTCCCATCTCCTCTGCCCCTCATCACCCACCTGCAGAAAACATGCCCCGCCCAGGCTGATAGCAGATCATGCAGAGCTCTCAATACTAACAAATTACTTTTTTAAGAAGCAGCCTTGATCTCAGCAGCAGGGTTAGCACTTGGTCTTCCCTACAAGTGATGTAAGGTGTTTAATATCCTCCAGGGAAGGCGATGCTACTATCAGTTACATAAATCACTCCAAGCGTGGCATTTCTGACTGTGGAGTAATGTGGTGCAAAGTCAGCTGTGCGTGGGTAGAGCTCAGAACAGAGCAAAAATGTAGGTATGACCCTGAGAGGCACCAGGATGAAGCGTCAGGGTTTGTCGTATTGTCTTTTACGAAGAACAGGTCAGAATATCAAGATGAAGCATTGAAGAAGGCTATACATGTTACTGCCCTAGCCACACCAAACCATCCCATCACAGATGCACTGCTGGGAAAGGAAGAGTGACTAAGGCTGAAGACTTCCTTTGCTTTTTTAAGGTCTTTTGTAACCCCTCTGGAACACCATGGAGACTCAGATCTCACAAGACACTGTGAATCACAAAGCACACTCTGGTGTGGATCCCTCACACTATGCTCTGGTACCTGAAAGATCTGTGGACTACAGACAGTCAAGGTTTCCTGAGACAGGCTGTGCAATATTCCAGGTTTCACCCACTCACCAACAAACCAATAACTTGAAACCAGGCATGGAGTGTTCACCTAAAGTATGACCCTTGTAAAGTCTGTAAAAATCGTATTTTAGGGATAGTCCACTAGTAAAAAATGGCTGGGTGTCCTGGTTTGAAGGACAGGTGTCTGTTAGGGAAGGAAGGAACCTCCCTTGGAACGGGAAATGTAAACCCTTTCCCTCCGAATTATTGTCATGCTGAAATCAAGGGGCTTTCAGACAAAGATATAGGAAATAGGAATAACAGTTCTTTACTAGTGTGTATATATTAAAACAAACGAACAACAATTAATACAACAATTAGCTGCAAAACAGGACCAGAAAACCGGTCACAGCCCTCTGGCCTGTGGGCACTTTCCCTTGGGTGCAGTGATGGTTTCATTCGGCAGCGGGCGCTGGAGGTTCCTGGTGGGCAGGGCAGGTTCGATGGTGGCTGCAGGGGGAGCGCTGTGGCCTTGTGGCTCTCATAGCACATGGTGGAGGCGGCAAGATGAGAAGGAGGAGAGCGGGGCTTCACCCAGGGGAGTCGATTCCGGTGCCCCAGCAGGACTCTTGGGGGCAGCAAGCTGGGACGGCAGGACGAGGCAGGCAGGGGATGCAAGGCAGAAACCCAGAGCAGTGACGAAAGAGAGGCGGGGGCCATGGGGTGCTGGGCAGCAGCGGCTCCGCTCCCAAACAGGGCAGGGGGCAGCAAGAACTCGGTCCCAGGCAGATGGAAAACAGGTCCTCCTTTCAGTGAGGTTGATGTTAATAAGGTCACAGTCAAAGGGGCAGCAGAAGGCTCACCTCTCGGCAGAAGAAGACAGCTCCGGGCAAAGGGTGGGGTGGGGAGAGAGGGCCAGCAACCGCAAGGAAAGCAGCGACCTTCTCTTGTGACGCCCTGAGCCGAAGAGAGAGGGCTGACCCCGCCCCCCCCTTTTTACCAGCCCAAATCTCGAGATATCTCTGTCCCTTGGGATGAACTCCCACCTAAGGGAGGCTACCACCAGATGCACTTCCCCCCCAGGCTTTTGTTCTTCTTAAGTACCCAATCGTTAGTTTCCTAGTAACTAATGGGAAAAAATTCTATACGTAAAAAGGAACAACAGGGAAGAAAACCTAAACCCCAACAGCTATAAATATCTCTAAAAAGTTAATTTTTTCTGACTACTTTAAATCAATGTAGATTATAAACTAATTTCTGAGACTGAACAAGGGCTTGAGTCAGAGTTAGCAATATAGCTTCAGTAAGTAAAATGTTTGTAGTAATGTGCAGTGTATTCAAAACTAGTTCTTAGTGTCACAAAAAAGGCCAAAATATAGAGACAGAGAGGGGGATCACCTCCGACCATTTTCAATCCTGTCCAGCCTGCAAATATTAATTAATTTTCCAAGGAAAGGGAGAGAGAGAGAGAGAGACAGGAAACGTGAGCCCGATCAGCCTGCCACACTATGGTTAAGGAGGAGGGGCATCTCCTCGGACCCTTTGCAATCTGCCCAGCCTGTTAGGTGAACTAACAGTGTCACTGGAAAAACAGATCCCTACTGACAGCTCGGCAGATCGAAGGGTTACTGTCTTACAAGCAGCGACACTTAGACAGGTTCCCTTATGTCTCAAAATTAAGGTTTCCGGAAACTTTTATATCCATAACAAATACATTTTATTGTATACGCTTGTGATAATATGCAGATTCGAGGATGCCAGTGATAGTGACTGACTGTGTAAACAAGTTCTATAAAATAATAATAATTAATAGCTAGCCTAATAATTAATACTTAAGCGCACATAACCCAGGTTTCTTACCCAAGCAGGCATCTCTATGGGGGCAGGGAAGATAGGTTCAGCCCATCGACCCATCCCAGCAGTTTCGATGGAAGTCTTATCCCTATTTTTCCCCTTCATTTCATCAGTTTTTATAGTGTTTATTTACTTTTAGGTGGAGCTTGAGTGACTCTAGTCACACATTTGTAATATTTTGATTGGATTAAAAATCTAAAAATATGGTCTTTGCCATCATTGCTAATGCAATTGCACAGTGGTTGTGTGCAATTTCTCCATCGTTGCTGACACACCGGTTGCAATCCATCTTTCTTGATAGTGGCTACACAGTTGCCTTCACCGAGAACATGCTCAGCTGGATCAGAACAATCATTGGTTACCTTAACCCTGATAATGACGAGTAGCTGCGCTACCTTCATAGCACCCTGTTCCCTATTTCGAAGCAGGGGTGGAGTTGCATGTTCTGTTAGCCAGAGCAGTTCACATCCATAGCAACCACTTCCAGTCCTGTGATCAGCAGCCATGTCTCACTGAAAGCCGTTGCAGCTCATATAAAAATGTAAGTCTAACTTGGCGGGGGGGACACAGGGTTTTTCTCAGTTCCCACCCTATCCATTTTCCCACACTTAGAATTAGTAGAAGGTAGTAATTTTGTAGATTTAAATTAGAGCTACTACTTGGTGTCCCAATCCGATATCGGAGACGGTTCTTAAACGATCCCCAGGGCGAGATTAAGACACAAACGAGGTCAGATGCCGTACAACC
>JAVSBS010000386.1:9765-24603 GCA_033124195.1 Coracias cyanogaster
CCTCTCAGTCTTCTCTTCTCCAGACTAAAAAGCCCCAGGTCTCTCAACCTTTCCTCATAAGGCAGGTGTTCCAGTCCTTTAATCATCCTCATAGCCCTCCATTGGACTGTCTCAAGCAGTCCTCTGTCGCTCTTGAACTGGGGAGCCCAGAACTGAACACAGTACTCCAGGTGAGATCTCACTAGGGTAGAGTAGAAGGGGAGGAGGACCTCCCTTGATCTGCTGGACACATTCTTCTTAATGCACCCCAGGATACCATTGGCTTTCTTGGCCACAAGGGCACACTGCTGTCCCATGGATAACTTGTTGTCCACCAGGACTCCAAGGTCCTTCTCCACAGAGCTGTTCTCTAGCAGATCACCTCCCAGTCTGTACTGGTGTATTTTGTTACTCCTTCCCAGGTGCAGGACTCTGTACTTATTCTTGTTGAACCTCATGAGGTTCCTCTTTGCCTAGCTCTCCAGTCTGTCCAAATCCTGCTGAATGGCTACACAGCCTTCAAGTGTATCAGCCAAACCTCCCAGTTTTGTATCATCAGCAAACTTGCTGATGATATTGTTTGTTTACACATGAGCACCTAGTTCCACTAGTTCCATCTGCTCTTCTGTAGAGTCCTGGAAGCACCATGTGGGGCTGGCAGGTGTGACGTACCTAAGAAAAAGGTATTTGCCTTTCAGGAGCTGCATCTTGGAGGCTATTTGCCATAGTTTGCGTTATATTGGATATAGGTACCTGTGAATGGGCAGTTGTCTTAAATACTTTCTTTCCTGAGCTTTGGTTTAAAAAAGAGAGTTTAACTCTGAAAAGAAGATCTCAAAACATTTCATTAAATGAGGTAGCTATGTAGAAAAGATAAAAATTTCCTGACTGAATGAGAAGTTGAAGTATTTGATTACACATCCTCAAGCATGTCCTACAGTCCTTACAGATGACTTCACATGGAAAGCTTTGCAGAATTGTTTTTTCCCCATACCACCCTTCTCAATTTCTATCCAGTGCCATTGTTTTCCTTCTGATTGCATGGAGTCCTCCAACCTGCCATCTTACCTCTGCTGCCCAACCTAACCCTGCTTGTGTTGAGTGGTAAAAGATGACATCAAATTAGAGCTGCTGCAACTCCAGAGCCCTTAGTGTAGATTTTTCAGGATTGTCATGTTTTGCAGTTTACAGTGACTAAAGTGCAGCTCACAGGTACATGCTTTCTGTACAAATCGAGCATTCTGGTGCTCTTACCTAGACAAGCATTGCCATGAGATTTAGGATGCCTCTGAGCAATCACAGGGAGTCAGTTGCTGAGATTAGTATGTACCTGGGATCTGTGCTGATTTAATCTAGAATTATGACTTCTGGTTGTGACCATTTGGCTATACTTCATTAACTAGTGTGCATTTCCTTGAATATATTTGCATAAAAAGGCAAGCTATTCATTTAATCTGTCAGCATACAGAGTGCTATGCAGAGAGCTGCTTTTCAGACAGTTGTTCTCTGGGGACTTAATGCCAACATGCTTCCATAATCTTGCGCTCTCATTCCTTTGAGAACTTGCTCAGGAGTCACATTAAGATGGATGACAAAAAAGTAGATGAAGCATTACTTATCCCAGATTTCCACTTTACATTTTTTTTTACTGTGCTACAGCATTACCTTTATCACAATTATATTCTGTTTAATAGAATCGTAGAATCATTTAGGTTGGAAAGGATCCTTAAGATCATCGAGTCCAGCTGTTAAAGATCATTTTATTGTCTTTAACATCTGCACGCTGTGGTAGGTCACTTTAGGATGACTACGAGTATATTACTAACAGTGTTTCCCTTTCTGTATTGTAGTCCATGACTGGAAAGATAAATTTGTTTTAATAATCTTGGAAATCAGTGGCTAATTAACCAAAATACTCAGCTTCCAAGATTAAAAAAAAAAAGAAAACAAAAGAAGAAAGCAACATATTCAATCACAATTCTAGGATTCTTTTAGGAATAATATTTGCCAGCTGAATTTCATATTTAAGAAGAATTGAAGAGTTTTGCTTACACAATTAACAATCTGAGTTTATACAGTGAAGTAATGCGGTGATGTATGTTTGGGCTGCAGAGGTGAACTACCACATTCATGAACGCTGAGAGCAAAATGTCATCATAGGGTGCAGTCTGTGGCAGTCTGGACAGCCAAATCGCCTTCCCTCCTGTCATGGAAGTAGAAATGGCCAGTGGTCTGGCCCAGACCACAGCAAGGGAAAATATATCAGCTGAATTCTTCCGGCACAAGGCTGAGGTTTGATTTAACAGTTTGTTATGATCTGTGATAGTTTAATCAGAACTATTTATTTATTAACTCAGCTGCCAGTTTGTCCTGCTTACCTCTCAACACCATAATGTTAACCTTTATTACTCAGCCTTGGAGGGGAAATGAGATATTAGTTGTTTTTTAGACTGTGGTTTTATGACTGGCTTAAGCTGTTGTAAGTGCAGGCTCTCAATTAAAGAGGTGTTTACACGCTCCTCTCTCCTTCCTTTTTGTGCATGTCCTCGGCCTACCTAGCTAGTTTTTATGAGGCTACTGAATGAGCTGAATGGGGAAGTTCGCTTGGTTAAAAAATGGTCAATTTTTCATCTAGGATGTCTGTTTCAGCACATTTACATCCAAAGGAGTGTTAGTCCCAGTTCAGGACTTCCCCTCTTTTGCTGGCATTCTGAATTTAGATTTGCTTATGCCCAACATGTAGCCACAATATAAAAATATGTAACAATTAGAGATACTTATCAAGAATTTTAGCATGTAAGTGTAGTCTTTCTTGCTCATGTGTAGCATGAGTTGAAAAATAATAGGAATGAAGGAATTTATTTAATAGCCTTTGAAATAATTCCTTTGAAACAAGATAGCTATTTTAGGTTACTTGTTTCAACTTTCTAAGGTATTCAGACACCTTATTATTTAAATAATTGTGGGTTTTTTCAGATAATATGTGAAACTATCTAACTTTTAAATTGTTACTTAGCAGTGTTGATTCTGTGAATTGTCGTGTAAACTGGTAAGATTTTATTCATTTTGGTGTTTCATTAGACTGTGTTAAGATACATGAAGAGATTATTGTGAAAAGGAATCACATTGTCTCTTTTTGCAAAAGATTCCATGGATACAATAGGTCTTCTAAACATGGGATAGAAAAACATTCTTTGTGTAGAGGGAGCTTTTTCCAAATATGGAAAAAGCTAAGATAGGTGTAGAACACTTCACGGAGTTTCCTGTTACATTTTGGCTTTTTGTTCTTGTTGTGCTTGAGATTAATGCTAATTTAACTTCTGTTTTTATGGAATGAAGCAGTATTTCTATTACCTATGATCCTGGTACTTTTTAGAAACACCGTATTTCTTGTTTGTTATTGCTGATCATCTTCACTCAGTTTACTCTCAAATTATTAAAAATGCAAATTTATTTTCTTTAGATTTGGTTTTTTTTTTCCTTCCTCCCACTGACACAAATTTTTATTGTCATTCTACTTTAGGTCAACAGATTTTCCATTAAAGCAACAAGTGTAACTCTGAGTACACTGGAAACTCAATATTATTGGATTGATTGGTATATCAATGAGTTGGACAACTGATATATTTAAAAATATTGAAACCAAACAATAGAATGTGATTTGCTTGCTTCAGAGGAGGGGATGAATATTTTTTCCAAGACAACCTCCTTTTCATTTTTCTGTCCTTTTTCCTCCCCCCTTGCAATAACTGCATGAAGAGGCGTGCACAGATGCCTGCTGCCAGAGTGTGATGCTTAACCTGACCGTCAAACAAGCCTCACAAAGGAAGGCTTTTCAGGTCCCCCAGTGAAACAACCACTGCATTTTATTATGGCGTGAAATTAGAAGTGAAAAGCCCTATGGCTCTTGCTGTTTAGTAATGCGGAATATGTCGTTTCTGATGGTGATGGTAGTGCTGGGAGGGAAATAGAAAGCCAGGCAAGAGAAACAAAGTAACGATTTAGACAAAGATGGCCCCCCTTTTTTTCATCGTCTCTGATTGTTAGGTGGTCTATAAAACCATAGTGCTGTGGTGGATGCAAGCAAAAAGAACATTTAGTTGCGGCTCTTTCATTCAGAAATGTATGTGTGAATTTGCAGGGTGATGTATAAGGAGAGTCATCTTTTATCGGAAGAGTTCACTAGTTTAAGTCATTTATAAAACAGACACAAAAACCTTGACTTCGCTTGGAGAGAGCAGCGCTCCTCTGACAGACACTTCAAGTTGCATAGCAAGATGCTGTTTATAACAAGACTGTGTGTGGTTATCCGAAGCTGCCTTGGAACAGATTGGAAGGGGAAAACGCCAGCTTGAAGAGGCTTTTCCTTGTCTGTTTGGGATCAAAAGAATCGTATTTTCTCAAGGAAAATTCTGTGCATATAAAAAATGTCAAAATATTTATGCTTATTTTTTCTTGAAATGTAATAAGGTCACTAAAGCAAATAGTCAACTATTGGGAAATGAAAAATCAGTTTATGAGAGAGACACTTTAGAGCACAAGATGGGCTTCTCTTCATAGGATCATAGAATCGTTTAGATTGGAAAAGATATTTAAGAGCATCGAGTCCAACTGTAAAGTTACCCATCAGCTGATCACTATCGCTACTGCTGGAAACAAATTGTAAAAGCCGATCCACAGTACTAATATCTGGAAGGGAGAGGCTGTTAAATTTCGCAGACCCATATTGTTAGCAGTAAATATTACTGTTATTTTTACTAGATCACCTTTGTACCCTAGTTGCATGGAAAAGGTGGCAGGGAACAATGATACAGAAAGAGCAGGGATGTAAAAGTGAAAAGTTTGTGCCATATTGCTTACTCTCTAGGTTCTAGATGCCATCTTGGAGGAGCTTTAAGACCAGAAAAAGTTGGCATGACCGATCCATGACAGATTAGTGGAACAGATGTAAACATGACAAATCGGTTTATTGGTAAACTGCACGGTGGGACTGCAGCACAAAGAAAGAAAGTTCAGAGAAGCAAAACTGCTGCTGTTTCTTAATTCAGGTAGTTCATTTCATTATTTGTTAATGGGGTAGCTACACTAACAAAGAATTCCATATGTAAGCAACAGCACAGAAAGAAGCAGGAAGGCACTAAGCAGTTAAAGCTATTATCACTATCAGAAAGAAGTCTGTTAGAGAAGAGCTTCTTAACCTTTTTAGACTGTATCACTCTTCATTTGATTTCAAATAATGTATGCAGTTTGCCACAGTATATATCTTGTGTGCACACTACTGCTCCAAGCTTGACTTGTTGCTTCTTAGCATTTTGCCAGTGTTACGCCTTATATCTTGAAAGGTGAAACATGTAGATTTAGAATAAGGGCTATGAAGAGTTTTTTAAAAGAGAACTAATTGGCATTTGATGCAGCACATAAAAGCAAGGCAATAGAAGAACAGGAAAATTATCTTTGAGGCAACAGTTGTAATACCAATAGTTGGAACACAATTTTAAGGCCAGAGTAGATTGGTAGAGGAAACAAAGATGTGAAAAAAAAGGGAGCGTGAAAAAGAATTTTATCTCTATAGCAAAGAAGTGGTTCTGGAATAGCTACTGCACTGAGACATAACTACAATATTTGAACCAGTTATAATGGATTTCAAAAGAACTTCAGGAAGATCAGAAAGTGCTTCTAGGGCATGCCCCTTCAAGGTGAGAGATTCACCTCTCTGCTCTGAAGAAGAACTCATTGCTTATACAAGACAGAACAGCTTCGATAGGACAGAGAAAGCTCCATAAAATACTTTAGGGGATTCATCTTGAATGTGGGAGGTTTAAGTTCAATTCCATGCTTCAAAATTAGGCAAAATAACGAACTCAAAGTTGGTTTTGGTGACAGTGTTAATCTCTAGGATATGAGGTAGGAAAAGGGAAGTATGTGTCCCAGTTTCAACTGCTGGTACAAAATGCTGTAAACAAACTTTGAAAAGAACTGGTGAGGAATGAACTAATGTTTGGGAGCCGATTTTCTGTTGACATTGGTGGCCATGATTTTGATTTGGTAACAGAAACATGAAAAGCATCCTAGGATTGTTCTTCTGTGATTTCAAACACCTCTGCTGGCAAGGTTTTGTAAATTACTTTCCAAATATTTTATGTCAAAACATTTCTTTCATTTTCAAACACCTTCAGTGATTCTCACCTTCAGTACATGTACAACTCTTCTGGTACCTTTCACTTTCTGTTTAATACTAGGAATTTACAGCAAAGGCTACATGGACTTCCGAAAAACTTGACCTCATGTCCTTGGCAAGGGTCTTGGTCTTTCCAGTGCTCTAATGGAGGCTGTTGGAGAATATGGAGGTTTGAAATGGTAGATTTTCAGAATCAGTGCAGTCAGAACAACTTTTTAATCCAAATTTTTGAAACAGAGCCTCCATTTTAAGAACAAAGCCTATAGTGCTACTCTGTATATGCAGAGGTCAGGACAGACTTAGCCGATACACTGTGACTAGCCCTTTCCCTGTCTCTATCCCAGGAAATGCTGATACTGATCGTAAGTCATAAGGCTTCTTTTATTTGCTTAGGGTATTGAAGGCATTCAGTAAATCAAATTGCTAACACTTAAAATTGTGGTATTGGCATCCCTGTTGTTGTCTACATGTATTTGTTAGACATCCAGCAGTTGCATTTCTGAAAACTTCCTTTAGTGTAAGTCCTGATTTGATATTATCACATTTGCATCACTGTAGAGAGCACTAATACCTGTCCATGTGTGTGCTTTTAGTCCCTCCACACCCAAGTAAAATAAATACGCATTGAATGCAGCTATTTGCTATAGCAGTTTAAACAATGCTGCTAGACTCTGCAGCCAGTAACATTTCTCAGAAATGTTCCATTCTGCTCTAAAATAACCGTTTGAATGACTAGACCACACTCCAAAGTGTTGGTAACAGATAGAAGACAACTGCATCTAGAAGTGCTATAGTTTGTTTCAATTACTGGATGTCTAAGCCTTGTAAGAGGCTGAGTAAACAGAGCTGAAAGCAAGGGTTTGTCCACCTCTCTGCTCAAGTAGCAAAATAGAGCTTCAAACAAACCACATCAGTATGCTGTCCTTCTCTTACTTATTTGAGTATTATTTTGAATAAGAATATTTTAATTTTTTTCTATGTCCTTGAGAATTTGTGATTGGAAGATGTGATAGCTATGTTCTCATGGTTTGGTGAAGGATGTAGTGGTCTGTTATGAGGCACTGGCAGTCCCATCTGCAGAAACAGTTTACATTTATTGAAAGCGCACTGCTTGGATGTGAAGCAAGAAGTAAAATCGTTTAATGCTGGTTTTGAAATGTAATTTTAAAAAATATTTCAGTATTAACACCATTTTGAGGTTAATAAGGGTTGTTCACATCTTTCAAGACTTCAGTTCAAGGTGCCAGATAGGGAAGGTCTCACTTTGTGGGTTTCTATTTAGCATGTATTTGGAAGACATGATTTAACATCTTTTTCTTAAAATATAAAAACATTGAGAAAGGTAGAATCCCATTCCTGGAAAATTATCTAAAGCAAGTGATGTGTTGAAAGTTCTGTATTTCACTTATAGGCTGTATAAATCTTCCTACTTAGATATTCATTATTAAAAATAAAACTCAATTGCATATGTAATGATATACAGCTGTTACACAGCTTTCGCTAGACCCTTTCACTAGGGTTATACCAAATTCTGCCAGGAAATATGACTTTCATTCCTGTTGACTAAGACCACTGCTGGAAGGCTTATACTTACTTTCTGATGTTAGAGCTCAGCACAAAATGCTGTATTCTCTTAACCCTTTGTATTTTAATGCCAGATCGCTCTGGATGAGGTCACATGTGCATTGACCAGAAGTCTGTCAAGGTGTTAGCCTCAGATTAACCTCAACCACTGCAGGTACACCCTTGTGTGATATAATATAATATGATGTGATGGTGGCCATATGGTTGATGTTCCCTATCCCTGTTCTCTCTACTTGCTCCTGTCGGACTCTCGAGGTTTGTGCTGCACTGTTTTACATTAAAACTGAAGAAGACTCAGAATAGCTAAGGCAGCTGTAACTACATCTCCAACAGAGGCACCGTTCCCTTTGTTTCACTGCCAGCTTCAGGTATTTTGTTGTTACTTCTTTCTGAGCAGTTATCTTCTGAAAAATACAAAGCAGTCATCTGTCCTAAAACATATCCGAATGTTAATTACAAGTGAAGGTTTTTTTCTTTTTCTTTGTGTATATATATGCTTTTATTAACTAGAGTAAACTAGTAATTGCAGATGATAACAAATTCCATGTTAGTAAACTGTTCCTTGTCATCTACTCCATCACAGTACGTCAGGATGTCATCAATATGCAACAACAAAAAATATATTTCAAGAAAAACTGGGAAGTGCTTCTTAAAGGGATTTTAAAGACCCAGATCATTCTAATGGAGTAGCACATTCTTTAGTGACCATTTAAAATCTAAGACCTGGCTTTCATTCAAAACCAGCTCTACAATTAGCAATACTTTCAGACAGTATCAGCTGGGTTCCCAGTGTACATGATAATGTCACAGAATAACCCCCACTGTAACTAATTTAATTAAGACTTGATCCTCGAATACAAAATCACTTCTTTTCACCAAATCATGATGCTCACTGACCTACAGAAGAGAAAACAGGCAGTGCAGACAGGGAACCTTTCTCTGTCATTTAACCCATTTGTTTATTCAGTTTCAAGGGAAATATATTACTAGTGTAATTCTCATGAGAATCTCTTTAATATGAACAGAGGAGTAACTCCAGGTAGCCACATGAAACCACTATTTTACATAAAAGAATACATTTCACAGTTGTTCCTATTAGACTTTCAAAGTTTTAAAGACACTTAAAACCTCTCCCAGTCTACACTAAATGTAACTGAATTTTATGAGCTAAACTGTCACACTGAGTTGCTGGAAAGCTGATGACTAGTGCTTTGATGGTTTAGTCTGCTAATGGGGGAGGAGTGGAAAAACAGGCAGAGAAACAAGAGACTGACTTGGCCTAAAATGGATCTCTCAAAATGCTCAGAGGCTTCTTGAGCAGCATGTATTGACCTACAAGCTACTATGACATCTACTGCTTCTACAGTTGAACGCTCCTCACTGGGCTTATGGATTTTTTAGTCCTGAAATACTAACTCATTCGTTAGTGCATCTGCACCTCTGCTGTTTTGTTGTAGACAAGACAGATGTGTACAGTGGGTGCTTGACCTGATAGGGTGTATGAGCACCTGAAATTGCTCATACCTGAAGTGCTGCATTGCCTCATCTTAGACACTTGATCACTAGGAAGGATATTCACAAGCTTGAGTGCAATACCCTGATACCGTGAAGCACTCACAATGTAGAGTTACTCATATGGAGCCTCTGAATCAATCAAACTATTGAGCGTGGTTTTTGGAGAGTATTCGGAATGATCCAGCATGGAAATGAGGGATTTTTTGCATCATGATTCTGGATTCACTTACCTGCTGCTGTAGGATTCCTGACAGTAGGAGTCTGAAATTCTCACTGCATCTGGTTCTGTTTACCTGAGCTTTTCATTTTGCAACATACATTATGGAAGAGTCACATCTGTGTGTTCTGGGTAGGTGGACAGCCCGTACCTTAGTGCTTGTCAAAGATTTAAAATGGAGATTAAAAAAAAATAGAATGGGGACCTTTAAAAGGCTGTATCTAACTTCCATTTCACAACCAAACACTTCTTTCATTTTAATATGCAGAATTCAAGTAAACTACCTTGAATCTATAGCAGGAAAATACCCATCTTAAATCTGGGAGACAAGTGTATGAACAGACTTTTATAAAATGATTTGACAAAAGATATGTACATTCCTGAAGTGGGCAGCCAAAGTCCTTGAGATGGATTAATTGGTCGCATCCCAGGATGCTTGTCTTATGTTTCACTGCAAATTGTTAAAGATTGTGATCCTTACCTACTTTTATGTCTAATTAATATTATCCGATTTTGCTAAATTATTTCTTTATAGGTATAGCTTTTAGAGTTACACCATGTCCTCCTAGGTGCAGAAGTACCAAATCAGACTCATGCACGAAGTTAAGAGAATCTAATTTGGTCTTTGATTCAAACGGTAACATAAATATTGATACTTCTTTTTGACATTAATAAACAAGATATATTTTCTAGGAAGAGAATGCCTGAGGATTGTTTTTTGTGTGTATGGATCTTTTGGGAAAATATAATCCCAAACTAATGAGATATTCTTTTTAATTGAGGTGCCAACAGTTTTTAAATTCTAAATCTTCCTAATGCACCTCCTCAGTTTTATTGTGAGAAATAGTTTCAGTAAACACATTCTGCATCTCATAACTCAAATAGTAAAGAAGAAAAGTAGTTGCTCAAATTGTTGAAAAGATAGTATGTTCTATGATGTAATATTGCTAGCTAGCATGCTATTAATTGGTTTGGACTGGGTAAATATTAAACTGTGCATTTACTGTTCTGAAACAAAAAATAATTGTGTTCTTCAGACAACTCACAGTCCCATTTTTGAGACAGAAAGTAACAATTTATGTCCCTATTGATAAACAGATTAAAAAAAAATAGAATCAGTTATTTCTTTCTCACTGTCTGTTTATGTTTGGCATTGTGTTCACTGTCACTGTGCTAAGATTTACAGATTGAAAATAACTTTTCTCACTATTCCTTTGGGTGCAGTTGTATATTTAAGTGTACCCATCATAAAATGATTCTCTCTAAGAGTGATGAGCATGATATTCTCCTTTCATGTTGGTTAAATGCCTGACCCAAAGATTGTTCTTTGCTTGTGCCTGATAATGAGTACTTGCATTTTTCAGGTACTTGTCTTGATGGCATGGCAGGTACTTAAGAGAGTACACACTGAAAGGTGGTTTTTCTTTTTTATTTTCAACCATCTAAGTTCCATTTAATTAAGTACCTTAGGACAACAAAATAGTTAAATACATGTTACAAACATAAATAATTTATTTCTGACCTTGTAACTGGAATGGTGAATAGAATTATTATATTTCAGCTGTAACACTATAATTCTTTTCTTTTTACAGTGGTTTGTATATGAGTTGGTTCTTTGGTGAAGAAAGAAGCCTTATTAGACAAAAATATTATCTCTAGGGTAAACTCTTATACTAAAAAAAAATAGCTTGCTATTTAAATAGTTACAAATATGTCATGTTCAGCTATTTAGTTTCAATACAATATTTCCATAAATATACAATATTTTAATAAATATTATTTCAATATTTAAATTATGTTTTGCAACTCATTAGACTTTCAAAATTGCTGTGTTGGTGTAATTTTCTTCTATTCAGGTCAAAGGCAACATTTCCTAAGCAAAAGTGTTGGTGGACTATTTTGAAAATCACTTTACTAAGTAATGTAAAGTGGCATGGCTCATATGCTAATCTTACAGTTCCTTTATTTGTAGTTTAAAAATTAGAACAAAAAAGACTTCTCTAGCAGGGTCCTTAACTGCAAATTTTAAAGAATGAAATAAAAATATATAGACCAACATATTTTAAAACAATAGTAATTCTTCTTCCTTGAATGAAACAGTACTTTGCCCTTGTTCCTAATTTTATACAATCTGAATATTAACAAATCTATAGTAGTATATGATATATATATATTTATACCTACATGTATGTGTGTGTGTACCCGCACTGACAAATTTTGAATGAGGAGAGATGCTGGGGCACTTTCTATTACCACTCCTTTTGGCTTTTGAGGTAATAGTTTAGTACTGAGTAACAACTCTACAGCAGCCTGGATGAAGAAAAAAAGCCTACAAATTCCAGATTTAGCCACAGAAGATGACAAAGCCGGTGCTTTAGGAGGATTCAATTTAGCAAAGCCAGTGTGATTAACACTCACCATCTTTTGAAGAGTGCCACCAGCCCATAATGAGTGGTTCAGCACTATGTTTCATATCTGTTCCCGCCCCAGCCATAGAGCAGCCTTTATGGTGGTACTGGGGCATCAGTCAGAGGTGGCTCCAAGGCACCAGTGATGTCTACTGAATGGACTGCTGGGATGCTTCCCACTCACTGCCCTCCTGGCTGCAGGTGGTGTGCTATCTACGTACCTAAGCATAGCTTCTGAGGTTGGGTGGTAATGTCTGCCAAGTATTTTTTATTACGTAAAGTAGAGCCAGAACCAAATGCTAGCTGCTGCTTGGCCTAGATTCCTCCTTAACCTGAGTAGAGGATTTCAGTATCCTTTTATCAGGCACACACCTGCTGCATGGAAACAGTTTTCTTATGAGTGTTTTAGATATTTTCTTGAAAGTCTTCTTATTGGTGAGAAATGCTGTTTGCTTTCCTTGCAGCCATCAAGACTAAGCTAAAGACCAGTGAAATAACTTCTCTTGGTCTGGGGGGGACTGTGGGTCAGGCCTTTGCTGTGTTACATTGAATTTATTAGAAATCTGTTATCCAAATTTTAAGTTTTAATATGTATGCTTTTTTTTTATTCTCTGAAGACTTGGATTTAAGAAAACAGATGTTACTGCCACTGGTTCTGAGTCACTTTTTCTTTATTTTAACTTGTATTATGCACAGAATGGTACCCGTCAGACAGAAATCCTTTGTCTGCTGTTGCTGTAAGGCCTGATTCAGCTTTTTCTTGAGAGAATGTTCAAATTGGTGCTCGTTTTGGATTAATGGGATAAAAATGGAGATCCATAGTGGAGGGGGAAATGTTTTACTGCAGTACTATGCAGACCACTGCAAAATGTGTGTTCTTCAATAAACTTATCTTGATGCACACTCATAGCAAAACATGCCAGAGCTGAGAAAAACCCCACAAGCCTTTGCAGATAAAAGACACAGTTCAGAGCGGCACATGAAAATGGGATGAAAAAGTTTAACAGAACTAGGGAGGCTGAAGTTTATGAGGTCAGAGAGTTTATTGGAAAGCTGCAGTGTTTGGAAAAAGACAAATTTATGTACACAATAGCCCTTCTTCAGAGCTAGCGTGTATATAACACATTGGAACTGGAACATATTTCCCTCTCCGTATGAAAAAGAGAGACTTCATGAGGGAAAAAGGTATCTCTTTACCTGAGATTATTGCCATTCAGAGGATGGAGCTCACCAGACAGTGGGGAGGATCTCAAGATCTCAGCTGAATTAACAGCTTAAGTCAAGAACTTGAAGGTGAAACCTGGATCCGAGCTTCCAGCCTTTCCAGTTTCTCACTTTAGGAGAACCTCATAACAAGGCAGCTAAGAGGAAAAATGCACAACCTCAGTGTTTGTGAGGTGCTCTCATTTTTGTTATTGCAAACTTAATCACTACCTTTTCAGAAGGACAGTCCAAAACTTTTCTAGTGCTAAGTTACTGGCAACATTTCTGCCTGCTGGCAGTTTTTCTCCAGTGTAGGGAATGGTACAGCTCTACTAAAGCTAGGCAATCTGCTTCTGAGGCTAAGGCTCAGCCCAGCTAAGCCCAGCGCTCTGAGAACTCCTCATACAGCAGGAACAGGAAGATTTTTTTTTTATGTGGGTAAGAGAGTGTATACTCTAATCAGAGTCTGTAAGGCTTATAATGAAGGCCTTATGGCTTCCTACATCATCTGTTCTTCCTTGCAATATTCTGAGAGCAGTCAGATTGCAGGATACTGCTCAGCCCTGGTTCATTTTGATTCCCAAAGGTCCCTTCCATCCCCTACCATTTTTTCCGAACTTTGATTTGAAGTGTCTGAGTTGAGTTGCCCGTCTTCTCTGCCTGCCCTGATGACAGAATTTGCTGGGCATCAGCTGAAAGAAGCCTGGGCTATCCTGAGTAGTCAAACCCTCTGAAGCATATTCTTCCAGGAGTACTGACGCACGGAGGTGTGTCATCTGAAGATTGTGGATATGCTGGTTTAGAGACATTTTGTGTGGCTGTGCCAGCCATGAAGCAAGAATTCAGAGAAGGCAGGAATATGGAAATCCTGACAGCCTTGGGGATTGCTGTTCCAGCATGGTCAAAATGTTGCCCATTTAGTCTTTACACCATTTATACCTCTGTAATTGGGGCTAAATCCATCAGACAGTTAGGAGAGTTCTAGAATTGACATGACAGTGGAATTGTGCTCAAATGTGCAGTAACTGTACCACAGGAGGAACAACACTCTGAATTAAACTTACTGAATTCTGTGACATTTTATAATGTATCCTTCTAATTACTCTGTATACAGTACATTGTGAGTTTTGAAGAACTAGAAATTGAGTCTAACATACCGAAATATATATAGAGAAAAATATTTGAGTGGTATTTTTTATTCCTGAAATATGTAACCTCTATGACTAATGGTTTTATTATATTTTTTCAGTCTTTCTTGCTAGTAAAAAAATGCTTAACTTTTAAAACACTAGATTTTTTAATATATTAATGATACAGGTGGACAGGTGAGATACAGTTTACATATATTCATGGGGTTTTTTGAATAGCATAAATGTATATGGATCCAATCTAATACTGTATATATTATATGAATAGTAACCTGCATATCAAAAGCCTTTTTTTGGTGCAGTAAGTCCACTATTACCAGACTGAGTAGGTGTTATTAACTCCCAACAATGTCAGTATTTTCCAAGATCATATGTCTGACAGAGAAAGCAAAAAGCTTTCTGGATGTGAGTCTAAATTTATGTTTCAGCTGCAGTAAGTGCATGTAATGCAGGACCTGACGGCTATGGCCCTAACTGTAATGAAAATATGCTGTGGGATACCTCTACACCACTAAATGGCCCGGGTGGCAACTGATATGGTTTCGAGATCCAATACCAAATGCCATTTAGCTTCCTGCCAGAATTTTGGAACAACTTTGGCTTTAT
>JAVSBS010000388.1:0-23465 GCA_033124195.1 Coracias cyanogaster
GGGGCCAGAGGAGGCCCCAGCAATGATGGGAGGGTGGAAGCTCTGCTGGGAGGCCAGGCTGGGAGAGTTGGGCTTGTTCAGTCTGGAGAAGAGAAGGCTCCGGGAAGACTTTGCAGCCTTCCAGTAACTGAACAGACCTATAAGAAAGCTGGGGTGGGACTTTTTACAAGGGCTTGTGGCGATAGGACGAGGGGTGATGGCTTCAAACTGGAAGATAGATTAGAAATTAGGAAGAAGTACTTAGCTCAGAGGGTGGTGAGACCCTGGCCCAGGTTGCCCAGGGAAGCTGTGGACACTCCATCCCTGGAGGTATTCAAGAGTGGGTTGGCTGAGGCTTTGAGCAACCTGTTCTAGTTGCAGATGTCCCTGCCCATGGCAGGGGGCTTGGAACAAGATGATCATTGAGGTCCTTTCCACACCAAACCCTTCTATGATTCTAAACTAGGTAACTTTGATTACTGAACTCCCATTCCTCCTGGTCCACCACTGTATACCTGCAGATCAGTATCTCTGTGGAACAGCAGGTAGGGCAGCATGCAGTGGGCTTGGCAAATGTTCAGGTTGCTCCAAACACAGGGTAGTAATTGCTGGAGGAACTCGTGCAATGCATCACACCACTGTTATTTATCTACCTAGCAGAAAGTGATCTATGAATATTTTTCCATTTCCCATATAAGAAGCAAAGCACAGAATATTTAAAATGATTTGTACCATTTTATTTTAAATTAGATAGTGCTATTAAAACTTGTATAAGTTCTATAATTTAAAATAACTTTTCTCCTTATTTTTTTTCAGGCCTTAGGAAAAAAAAATACCCCCGGGTAGACAATGATCTGTAATGCTTTTTCTTTTTTCCCAACTATTTCTGAATTTTCCATAAAATACATTTCTAGCTTCAAATACCTGTCCTCATGTTCTGCAGCACTTTAAAAATATTGAAGCCATTTATGTTAAAGGTATCCATCAAACTTTTTGCCTGCAAGAAATTCAGATACAGCTATTACTTTTGTGTTTCTCTCCACATACAAATAAGCTGTCACTGTCAGCAGAAAATATTTATTTAGTGCAGTATAATACCTTTCACTTCTGAGCGTTCCTGGAAGGCTTGTCTGTTTGCACTGTTGATGTTAAGTACGGCAGATATATTTAAGTAAAGAGTGAGTCTGTAGGTGCAGAGTGAAGCAAATGGAGTGGATGTGAGATCCCTGTTCATCAGTGTGGACAGCGTTGAAGTTAATATTTAAAAAAAAATACATATATTTCTAGTAATGTGCATTTTTAGGCTCCAGTCCAGGGTGTGCTTTGTCCTGTACTCTGGCTGTGCCCAGAGCCCCTTCCTTGGCCAATGCTGACGGAGAACCAATCTCTGCTGGTTTGGCTGTCCATGCTCTGCTCCTCTGGCTCTCCCAGCCACTGTGTTTGGCTCAGAGCTGGCACAAAAATAACATTTTCTGCAGAAAATAACCTTTTGTCTCCCCTTCCACAGGGGAATAAGCAGCTGGGAGCTGGTCCCTGGGGCTGCATCACCATGCGAGCTCGTTTTTCACCCATGCTGTGGGAGTCTCCGTTTTCGGTGGTTCCATGAATCAGTGTCCCGTCAGCTCCTGCAGAATACAGGCTTGGAAAGGAGTCTCTTATCCTCGCTTCTGTTCGTATTTCTGAGAGTTTCCTTCAGCTTTTTCTGGGGGATGAGTGTGGAACAATAAAGGAGAGTGCTGCACAGAGGTGAAAATATCAGTTGCGCTGACAGAAGTGGTTTTTTTTTTTATGGCTTACTGGCAGCATGAAAAGCAGAAGATGATGTTGTGTCCCTCAACCAAAGCCCAAAGGCATTTCACAAACATGGAGGGTGTCAGACTCCTGCTTGGTTTGGAATACCAGGAAGGACCACATGGCAGAAGTGGGTCAGGTAAGTTCTTGCTAGAAAAGGAAACTTTTCTATAGCTCTTGTGTGTTTGTCGTGGTTTCAGCTGGAAGTCTTCTTGATAGTCTTCTAAAGGCAAAGCTATACACAAAGTGCCAGGCTGAGCGAGAACTTTCTTTGTGTCTTTTCCATTTCTGGTTTTGATGTGGTTCCTTGTTTTCTCAGATCTTTTCTGTCTTTTCCAATTCTCTCATTTCCTTTCCTATAAATACTTTGCATTTAGTGCCAATCAAAATGGAAGTATAGAATCACAGAATCATAGAACAGTTGGAAGGGACCTTAAAGATCATCTAGACCCAATCCCCCTGCCATAGGCAGGGACATCTTCAACCGGATGTCAGCCAGGTTGCTCAAAGCCCTGGTCTTTAACACTTCCAGTGATGGAGCTTCCACAACTTCCTGGGCAGCCTGTGCCAGGGTCTCACCACCCTAGGAGTGAAGAACTTCTTCCTAACTTCTAACCTAAGTCTCCCCTCTTCCAGTTTAAACCTGTTACCCCTCATCCTGTCACTACAAGCCCTTGTAAATAGTCTCTCCCCAGCAAAAGTACCTTTTGCCTTTAGTAGGAATAGGACCAATCCTCTGCCTCCTTTCCTCTGCCTCTGTCTCCCTGATTTCTGCTCTTCATTAATTCACATCTACAGTTTTAGAGAAAGAATTGGAGATGGCCAAGCTGGAATAGGACTGGGTTGAAGTTCAGAAGCAGTGGGGTCCAGTCTGGCTTGGACTCACGCTACTGATGATTTAATTCTCTTCTCAGTCTTGGTGTCCGCCACAATCTCGTACCTATCTTTTACAATTAAATGTCTCAGAACTTTGCACTGCACTGGAAACCCCACGTGTAGCCTTTCCAGATGCTATCGATCACGGGCGGCATCTTTCTGGTGGTCCCGTACACTGTTTATGGATTTACACACCCGTCACTAGTTTTTTAGTGGTTGTGCCAATGGTATGGCTTGTCTTTTATTTTTAAATGGATTAGATGCATTCACCCAATCACTCCCAATTGAGAGCAGTAACTTTTAATTGAGCTGTGATTAGCTTCTTAAACTACCTGCATCTGATGGCAGAAATACATTGCGCCTCTTGTTAATTAGGAAATTGATTGCTTGGTTGGGCATCCCTGGCAGTAAATATGATAACCTTTAACATGACAGTGGGTCGATAGTTCAGGGGTTTGATTTCTTTGTTTTAAAGCAATCAGACCTAAGCATCCCTTCCCTCCCCACCAAAAAAAGCAAAAAAAAGATTTGAGGAAATCCGGGAGTTTTACACAGGCAGTGTTGCATTGTGTCAGTGCTCTTGAGTCTGCATTCAGACTTGGGATGCTGAAAATCAACATATGAAGCAGAAATGATACCTTCTGCCTATAAATTTATTTTTATTACCTTAGGGATGGCTCTACCTCGGCATTTTTATCTTCTTTTTGCCTTCAGGAGATGTTGATAGATGTATATGTCTTTAGAAACAACAGAACTTGGTATCTATGGTGTAATTACCCCAGGCAGCCATCAATGACCCCTCTACCTACCCCTCCCGTATGTATTTCAGCTTAGTGATACGCATCTCCATGTGTTTTGCCCAATTTTTCAGCAAACATGCATATATATAAGGTGATTATGAACATGGTTTGGATGCTTCCTTCCTCAGTGAGAAGTTTCTGAGGATGAGACATCCATAAATTAGCTTATCAGCAACTCGTTGCCTCACCAAATAGTCATTGTCAGAAATGTCTCTATACAGAACTTACCTCAGAACTTGTGCCCGATGGCAGAAGTTTGTTGTTTTCTGGGTAAAATTAACTTATCTTTAAAAAAACCTTTCTAAAACCTCTTTTTAAAAAACCACGCTCATTCTAGCTCCTTGGAGGACCTGGTACAGTGGGTTTCAGCAGTGTGGAGACACAGCTCATTCTTCCTGTTAAGTCCTGGCTCCTCACCATGGCTTGAGGTCTCGTCAAGATTTCATAGGGTGAAATCCCTCCAAGACCAGCCTGGATTTGAGGGCAAGGAGCACAGGGATACAAACTCCTTCCCAGCAAATCTGAACATTCCCGTTCAAGCGGAGGTATGTTTCTGCTGAGACTGGTAATGCTTTGTCCTTCTTCCTGTAAATCAGCCCTGAATTAAGCAGCAGGGTGTTCGGGAAGCTCAGTGCCTGGAACGGGTAAGAATGACAGGGACCAGTTACCGTTAAACCAGCAGCTCTAAAAAACCTGTCTATATTTGGCTTTTTTTACAGACCAAAGCCATCACTGTTTTACAGCAGGCCAAAATCTTTTAAGAAAAACGCTTCCAATCCTATTCTTGGGTGTATACAGTAGAGCTGTCACATTAACAGCCTTATGGGTGGATAGGAACAAGGTAACTCCCAACAACCCAGAAGATACATCCTGCTCATCATTTCTGGTGACAGACCACTGCCCTGTTAAGTCACCATTATTTATTTCCCACTGTTTGTATATATTCCATCATTTCTCCTTTGGTCTGAGCATTAGAGTCACTCATGGAAAGACAGTTTGATTCAAGAGGTGTTGGTTTGGAAGAAATCCCAGATGGAGAGCCAAAGTTCTGACAAAGCAGAAGAGAAGCTGCCTCCTCTCTGCAGCCTTCAAAGGTAGGATGAGCTTCCCTCACTGTAACTGGGCACGTTAAAAGCTTTTCGCATGTGGTAAATTTTTAAACCTTACTAGTGGCAAATAATTAAGTCATGACACTTGAAATGGGCTGAGCAGCCGGCAAAACACATGAAATGTGAGTTTACGTGCGGGAAGTGATCCCGGGTGGGAGGCCTGCCAGGGAGGCTGGAGAATTTACTGACCTGTTTGAGCCCAAAGCAATTAGTGACTGTAGGACCTTTTCATGCGGTTTTTCTCTCGCGTCTGCTAGCTTTGGCAGACATCTGGTAAAAGTATTCTACTGGTGTAGGGGAAATGGTCTATCTTTAAAAAAAAACATTGACAACCAGCAGCAACATCTCTGTCACATGTAGGATCTCCAGAGCCATCCAACGCTGAAAGGATATGTCACAAAATATCTTTCCAACGCAACCCAGTTTCTAAATATTTCTTTAACGTTGTGCTCCCGAAGATCCATTTCAGTGGTCACTTACTGCTTGTAATTACAAGTCTGTAATAATATACGATAACTTCATGTTGTTGGAGGCGTAGCTCTGATGATGAAAGGGTAGAAGACTTTGAAGTAAAATAAACGGTGAAAATATGACTAAGAGGAAGATAGATGAGCTCCCATAGGAGGGGAAAAATGACTGCCACATTATATTTTTATCTCTTGAAGTCTTGTGGGTTGTTTGAAGGAAAGAATCCATTTGAGGCTAAGGCTGAGGATAATGGGTCAAAGTGGACCATTTCAGGTGCTGTTAGACTTCACATTACCTGGACATCATAGTGGTTGGACATCGTGACTAGTTTGAGTCTAGGTACGTCTTTGCACAGGTTTTCTAAAGGAGCATCTTGGTCCATGTAATAGATAATCTGTTTTATGTGTAACTGCTAAGCCTCATTTAGTTGATGTTTTTAAAATTACTTATTATTTTTTATAGTTAAGAGTAACTTTCCAGATCTGATGCCTTCCAGATATTAAGTTTTATCTGCACTCAGGGCCCTTCCAGGAGGGCTGCGGTCTGAGATCATTTCACACATATCTTCTCCAAAGACTGAGATGAGACTCAAAGCTAAAACAAATGTGCAGAAACAACATCGGCATTCTGAAACCCAACATAATTTAGAGCATATTGCATGATTGAATTACAACCTAATATCTCATAATTTTTCCCACTTGTCAGAAAAGGTCATGCGACGCTGTAAACAATCAATGTCTAAAACGAAGAAGTTCGAACAGTTTTTCATGAGCTGTGAAGGTTAAATGAGGCACTTGCCAAGATCTATTGAGAATCATCCAGGCTTTACATATTTTATAGTATGCTTAGTGGCATACTCATTACCATTACCATTAATGGCTTATGATTAATCAAAAGACTTTGGTTTAGATCCCACACATGGAAATCATATAATTTATCTCGTCTTCTGGGGATTATCCTGAAGGAATTGCTGTAGGGATGATCTTAATGCACGCTGGAGTTGGTATGGCATGTTATGTGCAGCTATGCCAAGCTGTAAAACCTGAGACAGAAAAATACAGTGTAGATTTGTCTGTAATATCACAGCAATTACATTTGCACAAAACTTTGGTTAAGTAATTCTGGGCGTGTCAGTTATAAACCACCGTCTTGACAGGCGTACAGCTGCTCCTCACCACACTCCTGCTCTAGACCCTTCCCCACCTTCATTGTCCTTCTCTGGCCACACTCCGGCCCCTCAAGGTCCTTCTTGGAGTGAGGGCCCCAAACCTGACCCCAGGATTTGAGGTGTGGCCCCCCCAGTGCCCAGTCCAGAGGTACAACCACTTCCCCAGTGACTGATCCCCTGGAGAAGTTAATCCCCGCTCTGGTGATAGCAGCAGCTGTCCCACAGCTCTGAACCTGCCTTTTAAAATAAGGCTCAAAATATTGTTTTTGAGAGAGCACAGATGATAAAAGATCAGTAAATAAAGCAGGGCATCGGTTCTGCCACGGAGTCAGTTTATTGTCTAATCCTGGTTATCTCGGTTTCGCTCTCCATAGGTAGGGAAGCTATTATGTAGTTACGGATCTCCTGGGGTCTTTCAGAGGATTAATCACTCAGTGTTCGTCGCCTATTTTTTAAGTGTTGAGTATTCTGAACGATTTGTGGCGGCAGCACAAAGTAATAAGTGTCATGGCAAAGCTGCAGAGCCTGAGATGTTCACTCTCTCTTTTCTTCAGGAGGGTTCAAGAAATTATCTTGGATGAACTTTATTTTACTGCTTAGGAGTTGAATGGTGACCAGGCGGCAGCACAAAGTTTTAGATACCCAAACCACTCTGGGTCTGCTGAAGTGATGTACATCTAGTTTCTGGTTTCCTGTGCCTGTGGATGGCGCAGGTCTCCATCCAGACTGGGCTTCTCTTACATGCTGAGGTATGAAAAGCCCAGCTGCCCTAACAGGTTACCAGGGGGGTTAGTATTTCTCCAATTCAAAAGAGGAAATAACTGAGCCACAATCATTGAGGGCTCAGAGCAACCTGCTCTAGTTGCAGATGTCCCTGCTCACTGCAGGGGGCTTGGACTAGATGAGCTTGGAAGGTCCCTTCCAAGCCAAACCAGTCTATGATTCTATGATTCAAAGCTTGTAGAAACCCTTCCCACCATTCACCCCGGTAAATAAGTTTGAAATTCTCTTTGAGCCTTAGAGATTACAGAAAGCCCAGGGTCACACCTGAGCTCTTGAGGAACATCAGCTCAATTCTGTTCTCAAATTCTCCTTGCACTGAGATGGGCTTTATTCTTAAATGCCCAGGAACTAACTACCTACAGCAGCTAATTTTAATATCAAAGGCTTGCAATAATATAATATGTTTGAAGATCATAACCTGAGGAGGCCTTTGTGGTGCTACGCAGAGAAGTGGTTATGAAAGATGATTATTGGTTTTTTGTTGGTTTTTTTTTTGAAAAAACCACTTCCTCTAATTGTAAAAACTGCAAAGTTGCTAAGCAAAAGGTAAACCAAACTTGACCTGGAGCATCAGTGTCAGTTTTCCACGATTGCTCCTCAGACCAGGTGTGGAGGATACCCATGGTGGCTGCACTGTGCTCTGTGCTGCAATATGTCCCTGGTCTCTCGATAGTGACCCTGACTGAGCACCCTGCAGCCTTCAGCACCCACGTTATGTACGAGACTTCAGGGAAGTCCAGGATGAAGCCACCTCTGTGGTGGGGCTGGGGTTTCATCCTTAGGGTGAGAAGTCCCTGGTGAGGGCTTTGGGCTTTGCACAGTGCCTGGCGAAACGAAGCGTCTTACCACGATGAAGAGAATACCATGTTTTGCTTATAAATGAGGGGAAAAAGGTTTTTTTTCTTGTGAGAGGGAAGCGCTTTAACAACAGAGAGAGGATGAGTGGGAAGGCAGAAAGTTCATATATCAAAATCAACGCTGTTCAGATGTGAGACAATGGTCTTAAATGAGTTCCACAAGTTGCTAAATTTGCTGGTCCTGTTTTTCACTGAGGAAGAAATATTGATTAATAACATTGGGATTCATAAATAACCACTGAAGCTTGATTTGAAGTTAAAGAGGTTTAACTTCAGAGTTAAAAGGAAGAGTCCAGGCGGGTAGCCAGCCTACGCTGTTCTAGCAGCGTTGGGCAGCGATGTGCAGTCTTTGAACTGCTGGTCACGTCATGCAGCGTCTCATTCCTTAAAACCATGAGTAACTGGGTTTTCTCATTACCGGGATTATTCAGTGTGACAAAAAGCAGGGTTGTTTGGGGTTGTTGTTTGGGTTTTTTTTTGCCAATCAGCTCGATTGATGTCCTTGCTGGCACAGAAGCCAGAGCACCTTCAGATGCCTCTTGCAAATGAAGTCAGCAGAAACTTGCTCACGTGCAGACACTGACTTTGCTGAGCTGAAAATACTGTGAATTTTGAGACTTTTGTCTGGTTTGTTGTTGTTTTTACTCTCTTATTTAGTTTCTTGCCCTGCAAGTTTGCAGTGGCAAAGGAGGTGGCTGAGCAGGCACTAGGAGAAGGGAATGACTTCACTGGGCAACTTCCCTATTGCAGTGTTGTTCTGCTGCCAAGGATGGCAGCGTAAATCTGAGAAAACCACCTCATTTCAGAAAGGTTATATCTATGTAGATTATTTGCACACTAAGCCCTGTGTGTGCCTCTCCCGCCCCAACAAACAGCTTTTTTGTACTACTGCAGTCTCTGAGGATGTTTACAGAGATAAACACACGCTGGAGTCCTTGCAGGATGGAGCGTTGAACAAGCAGCAAAACAAAGCAGGAATATTGCCAGCATCCTTCATATTTTAAAAGAATAGGTACTAAATTCTCTCTTGTCGAGTCAGAAATACTCTCCTGGACCAGCTTTTGGCTCTGCACTGCCTAGTTTGTCCTACTCAAGACACATTTCTGGGGGTCTTTAAGGTGAAATCAGAGTGAGTGGGCTTGGAAAAAAATGCAGAACCTTCCCTTTTGCAAATGCCTATCACGACAGCTGTGAGTATTGTTTCTAGCAGGGAGGCTTCACCTCCTCTTCAGATGGGGGAAAAAATTCCCCTGCCTCAAATCCCAAGCTGGTTGTGTGTCGTATTGACCGACAAAAGCTCGAAAAAAACAATGACAGAATTATTCCCAGCAGTAGCTCCACTACTGAAACAGGAGCTCCAAGGAGGCCCTTAGAGACTTTATTTTATTCTACTTTATGAGGCAGGAGAACAAGCAAGGCGATGAAGAATACCAGCTTTAAAGTCTCTAAAATAAATGTTAAGGATTTACTCTCCTAGTTCAAACTCCAGGCAGCTGGGTAGAGTTGGCCACAGAATGGCAGCCCAAAGTGTGGAAACACCTGTGAGTCCCAGGGAGCCTGTGAAAGTGTCTTTGAAATTCATGGCATCCCCTGGGGGTCATGGGGTGTGTGCTACCTTGACAGGGGTCCCCTGAACCCAGCGAGGCAGGGGAAGGGCTGAACCTAAGGGCAGCAGTGCCATCGACTCCCATCTCGGACATGTGAGGCTGCAGTTTGCCGTTGTCCTTCCAGCACAGATTTGATTGCCCAGGGAAGCTGTGGATGCTCCATCCCTGGAAGTGTCCATGGCCAGGTTTGAATGGAGCCTTGAGCAACCTGGTCTAGTGGGAGGTGTCCCAGCTGTGGCAGGGGGGTGGAACTAGATGATCTTTGAGATCCTTTCCAACACAAACCGTTCTATGATTCTATGAGTGTCTTCTCTTCTGTTATAATATACCACATTATTACATCAATAGATACAAATATTGTTCTGTAGCAGTAGTGCAAAGTTAGATGTAAGGAGTTTATGTAGCAAGAACCTCTGCTCCGCGCCTATAGTTTCAGCATCCCCATCCTTTATCCTGTTGTAAACTGCCACTCCGGGCAACTTCTACATGTCATTTTGCCAAAATTAAAGCCTTTGTTAGGTTATTTATCTTAGGAGACAGTGATGTTGTGACTTGGTATTTCTTTGACAAGAGTCCTGCTTGTTTATGAAGTATTTGTGCGTCCAAGGAAAGACAATGAAGCTGGGGAAGGGTCTAGAGCACAAGTCTTGTGAGTAGCGTCTGAGGGAGCTGGGGGTGTTGAGCCTGGAGAAAAGGAGGCTCAGGGGAGACCTTCTCACTCATAGCAGCTACCTGCAAGGAGGTTGGAGCCAGGTGGGGTCAGACTCTTCTCCCAAGGAACAAGTGATAGGACAGGATGAAATGGCCTCAGGTTGCACCAGGGGAGGTTTAGGTTGGCCATGAGGAACAGTGTTTTTCTAAAAGGGCTGTGAAGGGCTGTGCCAGGCTGGGCAGGGCAGTGGTGGAGTCCCCATCCCTGGAGGGATTTAAAAGCCTTGGAGATGTAGTGCTGAGGGCCATGGGTTAGTGGTGACCTGGCAGTGCTGGGTTAACAGTTGGACTCAATGATCTTAAAGGTCCTTGTCAACCAAAACAATTCTATGGTCTTATGATTTCACTCTCTTAGGACAGAAGAAGCATGATCTATGTTATGTGTTTGGAAATGTATGGCAAATGAATGCAACTTGTGAAAGAAAGGCTCATATTTGCCCTTTGAGATTGTCTCCAATCTCCTTGTAGATGAGGTTTTTCCTTTTTTGCCCCTTGTTGCCAGCCTCGTGCAGCTACAGTCCATGGAGTCCTGCCCTCCCGTTGCATTTACTGAAAGAGCACCCAGCCCCATGTGGCCCTGGGGATGCCCAACTCCTGCCACTGAGCTCCTCCTCCAACCTGTCATCAATGGGAAGAAAAATCACTTTACTTATTAAACTAAGAAGGAAGAGGACCCAGGCAGTACTGTGTAGCTGACGGCAAATGTTGCTATTTCCCGTTACAAAGTACCGCCGTGAGATTCAGTTTTGGACTCTTTAAGTCCCTCCATCTTGGTTTTCAAAAGATCATTTTCCATTGGTGGGTGGTAGATCTTCCGTGTCCTGTAGCGCAATCCATCTTCTCCTATCTCAGCTTCCAAGGCTGTCTCACTGCTGAAGACCAACATCTGAAATGATGGGGAGGGTTGTGAACATGGAGTGTCTGCTGTCGTGGTTGAATCAGCTGCTGTTCCATCCATTGCTATGAGTCAAGAAGGGATTTACAGCAAGCGCAGTCCTTCTGGAATTAGCTTTCAGTACCAGAAGCTAATTACCTAATGCAGTAGCTTTGTTTTTAATAACAAATCTCTGGTGTTTCTGCCATAAGTGAGTCACATCTTCAGCTATGCAGATGCGTGGCTACACTTAGCTCATCAAATCTGTGGTTAGTCGCAGGAACCAGCCTTTCAGGGGTGCTCATTTCCCATGGCACTAGTGAAATTAAATTAACAGGTATTTAGCACCCCTGATAATACAGGTTTTTTTCTTCTTTCTAGGGAACACATGTGTCTGTAGGAATTCAGAGGAATGGTTGCTGGCATGTTTATTTAGAATATAGTCCTCTCGAGTACAGACTGGGTGAGATTTCTCCTCCTTCATGTAAACCTTGCCTGAAAAGCCCCCCAAAATATTGTTGCTTGGCATTCAGTGCGTCATGATTTAAAAACGCTTCTGCTTTCCAGAAACAGTAAAGTACCAAAGCAGAAGATACTAGCAGGAAAGGGAGACTGGATGCAGAGGAAGTCAGCTCTTGCTGAAGGAACCCATCGTGCTGTAACCGGTGTTGAAGGCTCTTGGGCTGCAGGTGACTTCATTGCTTTGCACACTGGGCTGGGCAGCTCAACACCTCTGAGACTGACTTTTCCAAGGAACCGTGGGAGCAATAAGTGAATAAAGACTTGAGTAACGCAGGTAGGACACTCTGTCTTCTGTTATTTTACTACAGAAGAACAGGGAGAGATTTAAACTGGGTGCTACATCTGATAAATGTGTCCTGCTTTGAGCTAGAGCAGCACTAATTCTGTGCGGTGCTTTCACTGCTCAGCTCCATCTCTTCTAAGTGGCGGCACGTTCTGGAGGTCACGGCAGATTTCCACAGACAGTCTCTGCTCCCAGCAGTGATGACGCTCCATGGTTGGAGTTCCTGCCAAGGGCTGGGGCTGCAGAAAGGCTCTGGCTCATCCTTGCTCCTGTGCACACCAAGGTCACTGCTCCATCTTGTGCCCCACGTTGGGGAGCACCTGCGGGGAGGAGCGGCCAGGACAGGTGACCCTGAAGTGACCAGCGAGGGGTTCCAGCCCATGTACGGCGTGTTCAGTGTAACGCTGAGGGATCACGAGGGTCAAGCCTCTTCTTCGATGGCTGGTGTCTGAGGACTTTGTGCATTCTACCTTTAATCCTGACCTGTGTGTTCCTGAATTCTGTTCCAGAACCCAGCTCCTGAATCTGTTCCCATCTGGGGTGAGTCCAGTCTGGGACTTCCCCAGTGCCTGCTCCACAGCACCAGTGGTGATGGTGATGTAGTGGCCATCAGGGGGGTTGGGTTTGATATTGCTTTATTTTTCTTTTCCAACCCAGAAGTCTCTCTCCCTCATTCCCTTTCTCTTCCCCTTTGGGAAGGGAGAGGGGTTAATAGAGAGCATCTGTCACTTGTCTAGTGGCTGGCCCAGCACTAGCCCTTGACAAAATGTAGAGGTGGTTCCTCCAGCCGCGCTTTGTGCCAGGCAGCGCTGCTGGTGTGGAAGCAGAGCGATGTTCTGCCCACCACAGCTTCCTCCTGCCCAAGTGGAAAGCCAGAATATTTATGGAGTTGCAATAGCAACTGCTTCTCTTGTCGTAATAAATAGTTGATCTCAAAAGGTCATGATCATATATAACATCATTCTTCTTGTAGCGAATGCACAATAAACACATAAAGTTTGCTGTTGCTGAGTTTATCAGTGCAGGACTCTGGTCCTGCTCAGGAGCTCATGAGATCCAGCACTAAAACTGTGTGAGGAAGGGGTTTTTTGGTCTGCTGTGTTTTTGCAGTGGTTGATGGTGTTGAGGGGTATGAGCCTGAAGTCAATCACTAAAATACCCAACAGCTTCTCCCAACAGATTGCGTGAAGACACTCTTTAGAATGACCATTAATGTAGAAGTTCATCGGAAGTTGTTGCTGTGGAAATCTTTAGAAAATTTGTGTGCTGACAGGTGCATCATAAAGAGGTCCTCATACATAGTGACATAATACAAGAAATGAAGAAATGTCACTTATTTTTTGCTGAGAAAATGTGCTCCTGTACTTGGATTAGCTGGGTTTCCATTTGCACCTTTCCCCATTGTTTCCTCTCTCCGATCGCGAACAATATCTGTGCTGCTGGTTTACCCCAGCAAAGAATTTTTAGCTTTTATTATGATAATTATGAGTTACTATATTATGATTATTGAGTTATTTTATTATGATAATTCTGAGCAGGTGTATAGCTTACTGTAGACTTAATTGTTATATACTGCGTGCGTTTAGATGAGGAAGCTGAATCGTAGCAATTAACTGTTAGAACAATTTAAAATCTAGAAAGAATGAAGTGCTTTGTTTTATACAAAGTACAGGGACCACAGTGAGCTCGAGTGCCCCCTGTTCTTATTAAAAAGAGAGTCCTTGTAGATGATGCTACCTGTTTTTCCTAACTACTGCTTGTTTCTAGGGACGTGTGTTTTTCACTGTACTGGGGAGTTTTCAATGGACCAATCGAGTCCAACTGTTCCCTCAGCACTGCCAGGGCATCACTAACCCATGTCCCTCAGCACCGCATCTCCACAGCTTGGAAACCCCTCCAGGGATGGGGAAATCTACCACTGCCCTGGGCAGCTGGGACAGCCCTTCACAACCCTTTCACAGAAGAAATTCTTCCTAGTATCCAACCTAAACCTCCCCTGGTACAACTTGAGGCCATTTCATCTTGTCCTCTCACTTGTTCCCTGGGAGAAGAGCCCAACCCCACCTGGCTCCAACCTCCTTTCAGGCAGTTGTTGAGAGTGAGAAGGTCTCCCCTGAGCCTCCTTTTCTCCAGGCTCAACACCCCCAGGTCCCTCAGCTGCTCCTCAGAAGAGTTGTTCCCTAGACCCTTCCCCAGCTTTATTGCCCTTCTCTGGACACGCTCCAGCTCATCAATGTCCTTGGCATGAGGAGCCCAAACCTGACCCCAGGATTTGAGGTATGTCCTCCCTAGTGCTGAGCATAGATGTACAATCACTTCCCTAGTCCTACTCCTGATGAGTAACTCAGGAATCCTTACAAAATGTCCATTACTCTGTCCTGACAAAGGCAGAAAGTCCTGGTGAAGCAGGCACCTTGTGGCCTCCATGGTTGCCTAGGGCAGGACAGATGGGCAGACCAAAGGCAAGAGCTGCTTAGCTTCACCCTTCTTGGTTTCCTTCCCCTCACATGTGGAGAGGTGCCTTTTCAAACCCAAATTTTGTAAGGCCACAAGACTGTGGAAGAATGTGTAAGGCTGAGGAAGGGGTTTGGGGAGACCCCTGAGGAGGCCCTCTCTGTGTGACGATGCTGAGGTGGGCCCTGGCACACTGGTGTCTGCGGTGAGAGAGAGGAACGATGCTGGGACCAGCCCTCCACCGCAGGAGGGATTTTCTGCTCACAAGTAGTCCTTGATTGTTTTCCTTTTCTGTCTGTATTCCCTTGTGAGCCTCTTGATTTATTATTGACTTTCTTTTGGTCACACTTGTGTAAAAACTGATTAAATCTAACCTAGACTCAATGAATACAGTGTGGGAATTAATACAGCAATTAAAGGGACTCGGATTCCGGGTTTTTTAGTCATTGTTAAGAACTCCAGGCATCCACAGCTTCCACCTACAGAGTAGCTCCAATGTTTTCTGCTCAACCATCATCATTAGATGGAGAGTTGCTAGTTTTTTAATTGTAATGCTCAAAACAACATGTGCATCTCTTCTGCCAGTAAACTGAATTTCAATGAGGTCGCAAAAATAATTAGCATCAAGAGTGATGGTTAGAGCCATTAACCCTCTTAGGCTGTGTATGTAAAAAGTCTTAAATACATTTTTTTGCAGGAAATTGCGTTTTCTTGCCCTGGCGTTCAAAATGCAATGGGTCGCGGGGGTGTTCAGATTTCTATTTGTGATTCAATGGCAGATGTTGGCGGTCTCATCCTCATGCCATGTTGTTGTTCCCCTCTCAGAGCTGGGAGCAGATCCCGTAGAAGAGAGACCTTCCCTCGATCCTCTACAGGGATGAACCCTCCTCCGGCTTTTTGTCCCAGAAGTCAGGATGTTAGCACGGACCGCTGGTGGAAATAGCAATTTCTGTCTAATGGCTTTGCGATAGACACGAAGCTACGCAGGCTAATGAGCTGTGCGCTTTAACGATGTCCTGATAATGGGGCAACAGAAGAGATTATTATTCGTTTTTTAACCGTACAAAAGGCTGAGAGTAATGAAGCGTGGAAGGATGAACCGTTTGGGTGGAGCATCGTGACCTCCCGAGTCAGGCAGATGGGCTACTTCAAAAAAAAAAAACCCCAGATATTTCCTGTAGTGACGTTCCTTGTGATTTATGAAGCTCATTATACCCTCTCTTCATTTAAACCCACGTGGTTATAGTTAATGCAGATCTTAAATAGCCTCTGTCCCAGATGATCTGTGATAAGTTAGATCTAGTGGCACAAAGTAATTCTGAGCCTCCTAATGACATGCAGGTGATACTAACCATTTTATTTATTGATTATTTTACTCCCCTAACTGTATACTGAAGTCGAGAAGGAACACAGAGTCTGCGTGGAGCGAATGGTGAGTGGACTGAAACAGGGGGGACTGAAAAACTGAGTTTAAAGCAAAATGACTTGTTGCGGTTCAAAGGAAAACACAAAGATCAGATTTATTTTTTTTTCCTTTGCGTTCTCAGCGCTGACAGACATTTGGGTTAGAAATCTTTTGCATAATATACATTTATATGAGAAATAACAACTTGTTCCCCCCAGGCCCCACTCCTGGTACCTTTAGGTGCATGACAGTGGCCGGACGCGTGGAGAAGATCTCAGTAGATTGTGAGAGCAGATGGGCTTTGCTGGTGTGGTTGTTTTGTGAGTGACTGGTCTAGGGTGAAACTTGGTTGTTTTGGTCAGATGTAGTTTTAGATCTTTGTTTTCAGAGGAGTTGGATGCTTTGGTGTTGTTTTTGCCCCATCTTTCTTCTCTGTACAGAGGGCTGGAAAGGCTGTGACAGCCCCTTGGTGTGGACCTCATCGTGGGGTCCGGAACAGACGAGACTACACCTTATCCAAGTCTGGAAAAATTGTAAATAAGATATCTTTTCTTTTCTTTTCTTTTCTTTTTTTTTTTTAGGCATACAGATCTCCTAATAGGAAAGGAGCTCAGAGAACTCAGTGGTACCCATCTGCAAGACACTGACACTTCTCATTGCTGTTAGAAATGCACCACAGAACTCAAGCAAAGGGTAAGGAACGAACTACCAAATTATTCTGATGAAGGGAGGGTGTTCAGATTCATCCTCCAGACTTCTGAATCTCATAGGAAATTATCAGATGTCAGTATAAATTGCTATTATTATTATTATGGCAAATAGATATGATTTTCTTGAGATGTGCAAATGCTTTCACCAAAATATGGCAGGGGGTTGGAACTAGATGATCTCTGAGGTCCCTTCCGACCCAAACCGTTCTATGATTCTATGAAATGGCTTCAACTGCCAACTTCTAAGGGGCTGAGATTCACAGAACTGCTGCTGACTCCTGAGGACCTCGGGCAGAGCAATGAGAGCTGGAGCTGCAGTCTCCTCACCCGCCTTGTATATGCCAACACCTCCACACTCTTGTGGGACCTTCAGCTGGGCAGTGTCTTCTTCTGGGGACCTGACCCTCTCCTGTGTTACCCTAAATTGAAGGATGCCTCTGTCCTTTGGGAGATGCAGGACTTTAATTCGGAGAAGTAGGAGGGGAAAAAAGGGAATATTAGTCATGGGGCAAGCTCGTGTTTGCAGCGTGCTCTGGAGGTCACTGTGCAGCTCCTCACATGTGTTGCCAGGTGGGCTGCAAAGAGAAGGGAAAAGGTTTGTCAGATGGCTTCAGTTCAGCTGCATAAATAAATGCTAGGTGCACACAGCAGGGTTTTGCCTAAATTCATTGTGCGCTGGATTTGTTAGTAGCCCGTGTAACTCGCCTTCAAACAAGGACCTTTTGCAGGAGCTGAGCTTGAAGAGGGATGTTCTCCAGAAATGTTGCCCCAGAGGCCACAAAAGCCTTTCTGAGCACTTGGGCCAGGTCAAGGAGATCTAAGCCATCCTAATTCAGCTTTATATTAAGTAAATTATTTTCTGTAAAAGCATGAACTTACTGAGGCAGTGTTTTCTCACTCTCTTGATGATGGTGGAGGAGCATTGTGTGCGTGAGGACCTGCTGGGAGGGCAGAGGAGGGACAGAGAGGCCCCGCAGACCACAGTGGGAGGGGAACACTAAACACAGCTCTTTAACCCGGACCTTTATCCCCTCTCCAGTGCCAGATCTGCATGAATGCTTCTAGGATCAGAAAAAAAACAACATTTCCCACGTGCTTGCCACAAAGCACTTGTCATTTTTTACCTGTTTAAAAAAATATCGTGTTTACCCAGTACTATGTATCTTTTTGCAGATTTTGCATAAATATTTATAAACCCCTGCATATCTTTGATGTGAAAGCAATTTTTCTTTTGATTCTCTTTTGGGAAATTACAGCCTTCTCAGCAGATAGTAGGGAAGCCCTTGCTTCTTGTATCCCTTCTCCCCCCCGGCCTTGTGTGGAGGAATCATTTCTTTGGTCCTTTCTGAGGGTGCCAAAGTGCAGGCGCAGCCCAGTTGTCACTAGCCCTAAATGACATGTTGGGACACATGAATTTTGAGCATGTCTTAACTCACCATCAGCATCTCCAAATCGCTACGCAACGTAACCAAAGGGCTAGACTTCTGCTCAGCGGGGCTGGATGGTGAGAGGCTGGGGGTCTGCTGCCAGGGCATGTCACCACCCATGTCCTTGCAGAGAACTTGGTGAGATCATAGAATCACAGGATGGTTTGGGTTGGAAGGGACCTCAAAGATCATCTAGATCCACCACCTGCCATGGGCAGGGACACCTCCCACTAGACCAAGTTGCTCAAGGCCCCGTCCAGCCTGACCTTGAACACCTCCAGGGGTGGAGCATCCACAGCTTCCCTGGACAACCTGTGGCAGTGTCTCACCACCCTCAGAGGGATGTCTCTGAACTTCATGGAGCAGCACCTGCGTCCGATTTATCTCCCTGCAATTAGTCCCTCAGCCTCACAGGCACATATTTTAAATTCTTGAGCCACCTATTTACTTCACCCGATAATTGTTTTAGGAATTATTCATACTGTGTGCTTGGCAAGATTCACAGAGGTTTCCTTGGGAAACCGCAGATCTTCAGGGACTCGCCTAGTTTATATTCACAGAGCTCATTTTTCAGAAATACCCAATTTTCTAACTATTCCTTAAAAAACCCAAAATATTCTTTCCACTGTGCTAGAAACACATTTCTCATGCAGAAAACATGTTTTCTTTCACATTTTGGCAATGCCACTGTCAAGCAGAACAACAACAACGTATCGTGGCTAACAGGGCTTGGGACTACTGGCTGTCTTCTCAGCTCTTGGTGCTTTGAACTTGGATCTGCTGCATCCACGTTGAGCTCCTCCCTTGAGCAGAAAAGGCAAAACTCGGGGGCCTTGCAAGTTGATACTTCTTTTATGATGCTGAAGTATGGTTAATAAAGTGTTTCCTGTGCTGTTTCCTTGTTAACTGTAGGGAAAGACAGACTTCAAGGGAGTAGTGGATGCTTGCAGAAGCTGAAAACCTCATCTCGGAATCTCTCCAGAGCTGCTCCATGGGCTTCTTAGTACATGGTGATGTTTCTCATGATGGTTCATGCGGATTGGAAATTGGATTGGGAATTTAAGCTACGTTACGGGTCTTGGAGATTCTTGTGAGCAAAGTTCAGCAGATGCCACCAGGACCAAATGTTGATGAGATGTTGAAAGTAGCCCAGGTAGGTTGGGTTATATCTGCTGCTGGTCATGCTTTGTGCACCTGCTCAACACTACATTTCATTTTGACTTCAGTTATTGTGATGACACATGAGCTTTTGGGAGAAAAGCTGCCTGTTCCCGGAGCGGTGGCATCTCTGTGGATGAGAAATATCACATCTTCTTTCAAAGGAGCTTCTGACAGCTCATCCCAGCTGAGGATCTGGCCATGTGTGTGACACAGAATGTCTGCTCTTCTTCACCTAACACTGATAACCAGCTGGGCCAGGGTTTAGCAATGCAAGGTTGGTGGTTATCCCACTGTGGGCTGCTCAAGGACCCAAGGGTGGATGAATTTCCACTGGCACAAGCAGTGCTTGGGGTACGGCCTGTGCTTGGACAAGCGTGTTGTCCCAGGGCACTCTCTACACACTTCTTGTTTCCAGATAGCTTTACAAAGACATGATAAGCTTTCAAACTGGTGTCTGATTTTCTGGGAACAGATATTCAATTTTCCCTTCCCAGCGCTGTGATCTCCTGCAGATAAGGTACCTCGTGGTGTCCCCAGGGTGGGTTGGTGCCTGTAGCAGCACTCGTGCCCAAAGGTATTGAAATAGGAGCGTGCACTGTGAAATGTCAAAAAAATGCATCACTTTCCTTTGCAAAGAATGGTCCAGGATTCTGTGGCCGAGCCCGCCAGGTAAAGCCAGCCAAGAGCTGAGTATCTGACGGGCAATTTCTGTAACTGGAGCTTTTGTCAAAACTGCAGAGCAAAGAGAAAAACATATTTTTAAGACTCCAGTTGCTGCATCTTAAGCTGATGCATCCTGTCATATTGGATCTCTCATGTCAAGCTACAGTCTGACTTCAGATGTCACAACCCAGCACATCAGCCACAAATCTGCCAAGCTTGGTCTTCTTGTGAGAGCTGTTCAGAGAAGACGCTTATGGGAAGAGCTTTTATTTTTGGATCCACTCCTCACAGAATGCTTCAGACCAAGTACTTCTTCTAAAAGCTTTCCCAGATGAAAATCAGCGTGGTGTGCGTATACCTACATCGGGCAGGGCTGCTTCAAGTACAAGACTAACATTTCATATCTTTTATGTCTTGCTTGTCTCCAGCTGTCATCTTCTCCTGTCCCAGTGACCAGGTACCTGATCATTGCCGTGTCCTCTGCGTGAGACCTTGCTTACGCTTGTGGGACACGTCAGCTTGAAAAGCCAAGTGTGAATCTCAGGTTTTCTTTTTGAACAAAAGCATTGGCTTGTCCTTTCCGGACCATATCTTCAGTGTGAGCACAGCCACCGCTTGCAGTCCAGGGAGGCTGCTTCTATTGCCCGAGGACCTGTCCCAGAGCTCCTCTTGAAGCCAAGTTGTCTGCTATTTCTGTAAATAATGCACCGGGGTGACGTTATGCCAGAGAAAAATGCTGATTTGGCAAGCAATGGGAGCCTTGCTGGCAATGTTTTTTTTTTGCTGCTACACACAACTAGAGAATATGTTGGCCCTGTCTCAACCCAGAAATGTCTCCTCCTGACTATCTGGGTAAGTCTGTTGTGCGATTTAGGCTCGGTGGTTATCTGGGCTCTGCTTTGCCGTGATAAAGCACATCTCTCGCCTTATGCTGCA
This sequence comes from Coracias cyanogaster, assembly GCA_033124195.1. Lineage (NCBI taxonomy): Eukaryota > Metazoa > Chordata > Aves > Coraciiformes > Coraciidae > Coracias > Coracias cyanogaster. The sequence goes on from JAVSBS010000388.1 coordinate 20,585, forward strand.
TTACATCACATTAAATAAAAAAAATTTAGCTTGAATTGTACTTGAATGGCAGAGCAGGTTTGTGCTGCCACTTGGATTTTGGTTCTGTGGAGGCTAAAATAAAAATTCTGTGCTAATTAGATATGCATATATTAGATAAATGCCCAGTAATTTTATTTTTTTTTTTTTTTAGTTAAAAAGTAGGTAAACTGAAAGTTAGTGTGTGTTGAACACTTAGTGGCCACGCTGTTATTCAGTTGACGTGAAGGCACATTGAAGCCAAATTCAACATTTACGCTTTCTAACAGAGATCTGTCTTGCAATGAAATCCCATGCTGGGTAAAAGCCCCCTCCTCAGCTTTCTCTTTCCCTTCCATTATTTAATGTCCTTTCACCATGTTTGAGACTTTTATCATAGAATCACAGAATGGTTTGGGTTGGAAGGGACCTCAAAGATCACCTAGTTCCAAGCCCCTGCCATGGCAGGGACACCTCCCACTAGACCAGGTTGCTCAAAGCCCCATCCAACTTGGTCTTGAACACATCCCATGTTGGGGCATCTACAACCTGCCTGGGCAGCCTGTGCCAGTGTCTCACCACCTGCAGAGTGAAGAACTTGGACTGGCCTCAGATCCTGCCTTGAGGGGTGAGTATGATGTTCCCCAAGGTCTCACAAGGAAGCAGCCAAGGAGGAACCACCTCGCCCATCACCAGCACAGTGCCCCAACACCGTTTGGTAACACAGCCTGAGCTTTGCCACCCGCCCTGCAGGACAGGCCGCAGGTGAGCTGCAAGACTGGTATGAAAACAAGCCAAAAGATTTTTAAAAAATAATACTTTAAAAAATAATTGGAGGCTCACTTTCCTATTAAGAGAGGTGCACAGAATTAAGAAAAAAATAAGGAATGCAACTGGAAATGCAAGCCCAGCTCCCTATTGCTTCAGAGGCTGCCTTCGCACCACCACCGTCTCCTGTGGGTGGGGGCAAGTGTGGCCATGGGAAAGACCAGTATGGGTGAGACTTGCCCCACGGGACTGCTGGCAGAGGTGCCATGGCACCGGGGGGCCTGCCTGCCTGCCCAGGGACACCGGGGGTTGGAGTCGGAGCTACGCAAAGCCGGTCGCCTGCTGAGCTCAGGACGCGAGGTAGCAGAGGGTTGACCTGCCCAGTGAGGAGCGTTTGAGATGATTTGGTGTTCAACAGGCTGGTGCTGGAGGAGAAGCCTTCCTTGGCTGGACTGGGGCTGGGGGGGCTCAAAGTGCTGGGGAAGCAGCACCCCAGGGGGACGTAAGGGCCAGGATGGGGGCTTTATTTTTTTTTCCCCTTTCTTGCTTTCATCCAGAAATTCCGCTTGGAAATCTGACCCAACTGAGCCAGAAGAGAGCCTGTGTAACCTGGCCTCTTGCCAGAGGCTGCTCTGCCCTCTAAGAGGAGAAACCCCAACTCCACAGAGAAGGAGCCGGACTCCCATCTCCACCTCCCACCTCCACCGTGCCCCAGGAGACCAAGCCACCCCCAGTGCATCAAGACACAGGCACTGGGCAATTTCCTTCCAGGGAGCAGGTGAAGGCAGGCAGCAGCAAGCATTGCCCCTGTGATGCCAGAGTAGGAACTGGCAAGAACAGACCTGACAACCAGGCATCATCTGAGGCATCTCCTCCACCCCTTGGTGCCACTCAGTGCTCCAGGCATGGCAGAGACACAAACCGCCCCCAGAATGACTCAGTGAGGGCTTGGGGTTTAGCTGAGGTCCTCCCTCACCCCTTGCTACCTCCAGGCAGCCTGGCCACCCACCTGCTCCGACCTGCTGGTGGCCACCACATCACCCTGCCCAGCACTGCCTGGCCCCAAAGGTCACTGCAGGGCGCCAGTGTTGGAGGGGAAGCAAACTCCAAGATGCCGCCAGCACAGCTCCCAACATGGCATCATCCCCACAGAGTGGTGACCTGGGGAGCCACAGTCCCCAGGGATGGGGGCACGGCCGCGGGGTCCGTCAGGGCAGGGGGGCTCACATGATGGTGCAGCGGTTCCTGCGCAGGGCACCCTGGAAGCGGATGGTGGTGTGGACGTGCTTGCAGCGGGCGCAGCCCACGCTCTTCAGGAGCTCACTGAAGAGCAGCAGGATGTGCCAGTTGTACTTGGCCGAGCACTCGATGTAGCCACACTTCCACGTCTTCTTCACCAGGTTGGAGACGTTCCAGCGCGGGATCACCCGGCCCCGCTGCAGGTCCCGCTTGTTGCCCACGATGATGATGGGCGTCTCTGAAGTGCCGATGACCCTGGGGAGGGCAGGTGGTAAGGCAGGACAGAAAGGGACAGGGCACAGCATGAAGGCCAACTGGCCTGCTGAAACCAGCCTGTTCCAGACTGGCACTTGGCTTTGGCTTGCCAAGAGGGACAGGCCTCCTCTTAGCCTGTGCCCTTGTTCCTCTTCATGGCCAGCCATCCGCTGTGCCAGTCCCAGTAACTCCCAGGGATGGCAGCCCTCACCCACAGGGGATACCTGCCCAGGGTCCTGTCCCCGCATTTCGTTTCGCTTTTGGGCTGCCAGACCTGCAAACGGGCTTTCTCCTTGGCTGTAATAGCTCGTCTCTAATGCCAAGAGCAGGGGAGCACTTGGGCAAGTTGTACTGGGTCACGTTCTGGGCTCCCCAGGTCAAGAAAGACAAGGAACTACTGGACAGAGTCCATCAGAGGCTGTGGAGATGCTGAGGAGCCTGGAGCATCTCTGTGCCCAGGAAAGGCTGAGAGCCCTGGGGCTGCTGAGCTGGAGAAGCCCAAGGGAAGATCTGATCAATGCTGATCAAGAGCTAAAGGGCAGGGACAAGAGGATGGGGCCAGACTCTTGTCAGTGGTGCCCAGCGCCAGGACAAGGGGCAACGGGCACCAACTGGAACCCAG
>JAVSBS010000389.1:8512-62562 GCA_033124195.1 Coracias cyanogaster
AACTTGCAAAAATCCAAAAAAAAAAAAAAAAAAAAAAATCAAAATGACTTGTTGAATCTCAGAAAGCATGTCTAATAAGTTCATGAGATGGATGATTTAATCTTTGTGTTTGATTTGTCCCTTACTAAAAGCCATTCCTTGTTGATAGAGGAAATTCTCGGCTAACTATCAATGTCATCAACGTTGACTCAGATCATGGAACATAGTTGACAAATCACAAAAATACCATTATTAGAATGCTTTTGGAATTTTGCTTGGACGTTAGCAAAATATTTGCAGTTACTTCCATGTTGATGACCTTGAAGTCTCACGCTGTTACACTGAAATAATCTTTTTTTCTATAATTTCAACATGACAAAGTATATTGAATGCTGCCACTGTTAAGGCTGAGTCTAAGTTAGAGTAACACAAATTAGAAAAAACTACCTCTTAAAAATAGAGGGAAGTGTAAGTATTGTGGTTCCTAAGCTGTCCTGGTACTGTAGACTTCCTGCTTGATACCATTAGTGTACCTTTAAGCTCCTTTGTAGACTCCTGTGCATGCATTTCGTTGCTCTTCATCTCAGGGTGCATAACACCTACACCATAATCTGCAAGAGTTTTTGAGTGATATATTTTATGTAATACTTTTAAATAAAATGTTTATAAAATTTTGGAAGAGATGTTTCATCTCCTGATTCAGAGCTGGAAATACTGACAAGCCAGAACATCTGACTTCTTGGATTTGCCAATGACTGGACATCATAATTAATTCTCTTTAAAGAAGGAATTAATTTTGCTTTATACAATATAGTTTATACTTTTAGGAGAAATAAAAATTACAGAAGCCCAGACCAGAACATTTGCGTTGAATTTAATTGCGGAGTTAATTAATTTCAGTAGTGTTTAGTTCCCACTAAATACCCAAATTAAAGGAGTTAGGATCCAGGGAACTTGAGAATAGTGACTTTTTGACAGCTATAAGATGATTTTCCTAGTTGCTAGGGAGCTTAGAATCTCTGTGTTTATGGCAGCATTGCCAAAGCATGTGGTGAACAGGAGATTGGTTTGTCCTAATTTCATGGCAAGCTGCCATGCTGTCTGCCAACGGACTGTGGAAAAAAAAGTGCATAGTGACATGTAAGCTGTTAGGAAAGTAGGCAGATCTTCCCAAAACATAAAATTATTTCCTTAGAGACCAATTTTTTGAAGTCAAATTGCCACGTTTGACAACTATTGAGAAAAAAAGCGACAACTGTTCTGTCTGAAGCTTATGACTAGGAGGGAATTTGAGGACCATTTATGCCTTGATTGTACGTTCCTTTGGCCATATAGTATGGTAATATCATCAATACAATGTAAAATTCCTTTTTATGGATTAGTTTTTTAATATTCCTACCTCTTAGTACCTTAAAACCACAACATTACTTCCTTACCTCACTGTGAAGCTGTGAGGGTTGGTGATGTTCAAATGCTGTGGAGCTATGCCAAAACTCCAAACTTTTAAAGGACAGCCAGAGGGTTCCTGTGGGTTTTGTGTGTGTTCTCAGTGTGTTGCTTCCAAACATGCTTCCAATTTATCTAGATTTTTAATTTTTTTTTTTTTTTTTTTTAAACAGGAATAAGTAAACTGGTGGAGTTAACACTGAGTCATTTTCAATGCGAAGAGTTAAATCAGGTGAATATTGAAATTATCCATACTACTTTTTCCTGCGTTGCTAATCTGCTGTGTTTCACAGTTTATATCAGAGCGCGCACTTCTGAACCCTGCAGAACTAGACACTGATTTAATTACAATGCATGGAAATGCACCTCTAATGAAGATATACAACTGTAATGTGGAATATTACCTTAAGGAGGCTGCGATCACATCTGCTTAAGGCTTTCTTTACATCTTTGTCATAAGCAGATACAGAGATGTCCAGTAATGTGGATAATTAGTAGAGTTTCATGGCTGCAATATTCCTTCTATAGGGAGTAAAAGAATGAAAACAGTAATCTAATTCTATAGATTCACACACTGCTGAGTCACAGGCCAGGAGCAGTGACTGTTTTAAAGATGCCCTTTTTTTAAAAAATATGATTACTTCATGACCCTTAAAATGTCAGCACAAAATATCTTAGCATTGTTGTTGCTTATTTGAAAATACAGTCACTTTAATGCTACAGGTATGTACTGCCTGTGCCTTTGTAATAAAGATAGAGCTTTTAGGGAGAAAACTATGCCTTTTGAGATTTTAGATACTGTATATATTGTACTAAATGTTTAATCTTTCCCTCCCTTCCCTTTCTTCTCAAAGTAGTCACTCATTGGAAGATTATTTCTGTTTCTATTGTTCTGGAAAATTACCTTCTTTTAGAACTTCAGATATTTATAAAACTACCATATTAAAAAAAAAAGAAGAGATTCTTTAGGGTCAGCAGGAATAGCGAAAAAGAAATATGCCTTGTATAGTTCACTGTAGATAGGAAAATAAACATCCAGAATAAAGGCATGAGCTTACTAGAGAAATATAAATGATACAGATAATATTCTGCAGAGATCAACAAAATCCCAAATCTGATAAATTTTGTATTAGAAGAAAGATTAAGGCAACAAAGGGCAAGAGTAGGGTGAAAAATCATTTCTTACATTTAAACTCGTCGAAGAGTTTCATAAACACTTTTTCATGACTTTCAAGTGTCACAAGTGGGACTGAGCTCTAGACAAGGTTGGGGTAGAGGACATAAACAAAGTTCTTCCCCTTTTAATGATCTTAGTGTTCTCAATCTATTTTACGCCTCAAAAGATTAAGAGACAGATTTTCTTGTGTGCTTTTCTCTAACATTGCCAAAGGTCACCTGTAGCACTGCTCCTGGAAATGGCCCCTCAATGGAATCATTTCCCACAGGCACAGATCTTGTTTTATCAGAGGTGTAGTAAAGTCATGTTTTCCAAGAGATGTTTTCAATTATACATCAGACCTACATTATTTAGGTTTAGAAAGGTACTCTGAGACTGAAGTTTCCTTTCTTTAAAATGGGATTTTTTTCTTCCCTTTCCAAATTGTCCACCCAGAAATGGCCTGAGAATAAGTACCTTCACAGATTTTTCCTGTTTTCTTGAACTTCTGCTGTGAACAAGGGTGCAATAACAAGCTTCTCAGATAAATAACTCAAAAGCATTATTTCTTTGTTTCTGCATTACTTCAATCATCTAGCGTACCAGTACTCTTTCACTGCTTTGAATTAGCATGATTTCAGTCTCTATATTTTTTTCCTTAAAAGCAAATAGAAAAAAAAAAAAAAGGAAAAATTATTTGAAATTGAAAGCTGCAATTCTCTGCTTACCTCTGATTAGGGGCAACACTGGTGAACATCGTGTGTCTCTCCTGGACAGAGGCTGGCATGGGGAAAAGGCCTGAGTGGTGGGACTTACGTATTTGGTTTTGTGGGGGAGGAGAAGTCACTCATATAGCTGAAAATAAAACCCAACACTGAAAGTTTGAAAATGATCTTGGAATATAAAAGCCCACAGAATTTGATGTGGGCTCTACTTCATTAGGATTTTCCTTCCAGAGAAGTATTAATTTTTTTTAGATTGAGTTAAATACAGGAAAAATACTGAAGACGTTGAAGGATGAAATCAAGGTTAATGAAAACATTTAAGTCTTTGATTACAAAAGTGGTAATTACAGCAGAATAAAGAGCAAAATAACTCTTACTGAATAGCTCCTTCCTAGGTATGCTCAACCTTTTCTATCAGATCCTTGAGGAGTTTTTAATACCCTCTTTGTCTCTTTATGCTTATACCCCTTGTGCCCTAGAAAGAGAGAGAGAAAGGAATGAAAGAAAAAAGAAAAGAAAGGGAGAAAAAAAGTATTGTTAGATGTATGCGTAATACCCATTTCTTCTTTAGGTAACCTGCTTCCCTCCTGATATACTTGTTTATTTTTTTTCCTTCTAAGACACATAGGTATTTGCTTTTTACAAGAATTTGGTGTAATAGCTGCGGATAGAAAAGCAAAGTCCATTGATATTGATAATGTAGAATTTTGCCTCAAAGGGTGAAACAGGAAGAAGGAGAACCAAATACTTTACTAGGACTGGGAAGTAAAGCTCCTAGAATGGCTAATAGAGTCTGTCAGCCACAACTGTGACTTTGCAGGAAAAGAACTGTAACTGAGAAAGGCACATTTCCTTTTATCTTCCACTTTTTAAATTATCTTTCCTACTTTGTGCGTAGTCTGTCTTACAAGAAGACTGGAGTAGGCTGTAGCAACAGTCTGAAATATATTCCTTTCTTTCCCAGCAAGGGCACTTCAAATTCTTGGAGAGAATATCTGAAAGGAAGGAGGAACAGGAAAAATTATTAAAATGGAGATGTATTTAAGGTTGTTTTGAGGAGGTTCACCAGGTGGCACTGTTTCATATAGCCAAAAACATTTTTTTCATAATGAAGGATGTGCTCCCTGTTTTGAGGGCTGCCTTAGGGGCTTTGAGATTCACGTTTTTCGAAGCAGGGTTGAATGTACCTTTTGCCTGTCCCATCCAGGCTGAAGTTGGCTCTCAAGAGAGGGCTGTGCCGCCTAGTGTTCGGCTTTCTCCAAGAAGGGCCGCGGTGGCTGGCTGTTCAAGGGCCACTTCTCAAGGACTTGTGCAAGTAAGCAAGGGATAATAGCACCATTAATGCTGTGGCTCTTTGGAAAATATATCTTGCCCAAAGTACTTTTTTCAATGATCATGGCTTTAAATGACAGCCATAACTGTGCTAACACAGTGGACTTTGCCAAGATGCTTATTCCACATAACATCTTGATGATCAACAACGCTGTCTCGAGTTAGAACGACCCATATTAAGCAGGCTGAGATCGATTAGGCAATGGTGTGAAACAGGGAGATGATTATATTGCAGCCTGAAACCAGCCTCCAGAGGTGTGCCAAGGACGGTCTTTTCCGAATTTAGATCAGGACACTAAGACAATGCTTCATGTCTGGTGGGGTGCAAGAGAGGCCTGCTGGTGACAGGGTAGCCATGGGTAATGACTCCTAACCCCACAGAGAGGAAGAAGATGTTGCAGAGCTGGGGTGCCTGAGAGAGAGACTGCAGGAAGATGGGGACTGTGGGATGCCAACTAGGAGAGGGAAAAAGTCAGCTTCTCCTAGCAGTGCACTGCCTACATTTTTTCTGCTTCGCTGTGCCTTTGTGGACAGACTTGAGAGACAGATTGTGCTGCTTCAGGTGCTTTCCCTACAAAATGGATACAGCCCTTGAAAGCATCTGAATGCTTTGTCACCGCTGTTTGCTGAGCAGCAGGTGTGGATTGCTGTCATGTACTTCTGGGGACCTTTTAATTCATCCCATCACCCATGCTGTCCCAGGGTGGTGGCCGGGGCCAGCACCAGGCCTCGCGTGGTGTGCCCAGCCTTGGGTCAGACTGGGAGCATGCTGCGCCTGCAGTGGGGGGCCTGGGCCCAGCTCCCAGCCCAGTGGCGGGGCAGAAGGGCTTGTCAAGGACGCCATGGCCTGAAAGCTGCCCCGGGGACTGGGGGGGACCTGGCCGCTCCCTGCTGCAGCACCCATGCTGCCTCTCTGAGCCCAGGGGCTGCAGGCCCGGCCGCCACCGTCATGGCGGCACGTGCATCCAGGGGTCAGCACGCGGCTGAGCTAGAGCACAGGTCTTGTTTTCTGTCAGCAGCCATGTAACTGCCTCCTGCTCACGTCACCCCGTGCCTGATGAAGTTGCTGAGGAGAAAGCTGCTCTGCAGCCTGAAGAGACCCTGACAAAGTGGTAAGTAGTGGCATAATATCTTTTGTACTGGGTTTGGCGTACCTTCAAGGTGTCTCATTACCTTGCACACAGCAGGGCAGGACAAAATGGCTGGCCTCATCCTGGCAGCATGTCTGTATGGACACTTGCTCATCGCCTAAATGTCAAAAATGAGATAGACTTCCAAAAACAGGTAAGAGATTGAGCTAAAGAGCTCAGCCGTGATCACAAACTGCAGTGAACTTGGGCCTTTTCATGTATGGAGAGAAAAGAGAGAAGCGGGGAGAAAAAATACTGCATTTCTTCTTTGTTGTTTAGCTGATGCCCAAATAGCTACGGCTTGAGAAATATTACATTTAGCTGTCTTGATCGTAATTAGCTGTTATTCTTTATTTGCTAAATAGGTGGAATAACATTTTGGCAGAAGGTGCTGGGAGCGTTTTTCAGCTGTTTCTTTTGCTGTACCATATTTTTAGTCAATTAATTTTAGTCCTTCTCTGTTACAGCTAATATTACAATATTGCCAGAATAACAGTTTTCTCTGATATGTTTAGTATTATAAAATTAAAAATGATTAGAACTGAAAAGGGCATTCTTCATTAAAGTCTTCATTATCTTTTGTAGAAACAAGTGAATTAGATTTGAAATCCATTGCTGCTGTTTCATGAATGAATACTTTGTTTTCTGTAGGCAAATAGTTTTTCTTCTGTTTCGTATTAATTCCTATAAATCTGTCTTTCCGTTTTCAAGTGGGTCATTAATTTTATTCCTTATCTAAAATATTATTTTGACTTAAAATTTTGAATTTCAGCATTTTAGGGAAGATGTCTAAGATGTTTATGAAATTAGCTTATAAAATGGTGTTATAGATAAAAGCTTTTCTACATGGTGAGTTTCCAGAAAATCAGCCCTCTAGCTGGTGAATAGAGTGTGAAAATATGCCTGATTTTCTAGCTCTGCCAAGTTTAAAACTTGCTGTTGAGTAAACAGACTTCCTAATTTTCCTGTAGACAGGCATGTGTATATAGAGACTTTTGACACTATTTTCAACTGTAATTTTACTTACGCTCAAGATCATTTAACCAGAAAATACCAGGAGAAGAAAATATTAATAATTTGTTGTTGGTTTATTTGTTTTGATATTTTTGAATTTTGATTATACAAAAATAGAGGAATGTGTATAATGTTAAAATTTTCCTTTTCCAAGCTTAATTAGCTACTGCACTAAATTAATTATAAGCTGAAAGAGCTTCCAAATTGATACATCTTGCTGAGGTTGCAGTGGTGAAATAAACAACATTTAACTCTTGAGACTTTATTTGTTTTAAAAGACAAGGCACTCTGTATTTATACAGTTGTTGCACAACTTGTCACTTTTTAGTTTGTCAAAATTAGTTTGAAGTTTTCGTATTCTTAGTTTTCTTCTGAGTTTGGTTAAGGAACCTATTTTGTCTGAAGTATAAGTTCAGTACACTGAGGGCATTAGTGTTTCTTTTCTAACTGACAAGATGAAGATAAGATGGAGATAGAGCTTTTGTTTTAACTTCAAAGGAATTTTTTACTTTTTTTCGTAGTGCTTTCTTTTTGTTAATTTTGTTTTGTTTTAGTTTGTTAATGCTGAAACTGAATGATATACTGTCCAAATTTTCTGTGACAGATAAAATCTCACAGCTTTCTTCTGTTAATTTTTTTTGGTCTTTTTAAATTTTTTTTTTTAGTCTCTTAATTCAAAAATTTTGAATGACATACTGTCCAAATTTTCTGTGACTGGTAAAATCTCACAGCATTTTTTCAAGTTTTCTGCTAAATTTTAGAAACTGTTCACTTTTTTAGTGAACTGTAATAACTGTGTTCTCTTTGATTGGGCACCCAAGCTCCTCTTGATATCAAGTATTAAAATTCTTATGACAAGGTGTATGACCTTTCTCTTTTCTCACATTATTATTCATCCTTCTTTGATATCATTGGCATGTTACTTTCAGTGCTCTGACATTCCTGGCATTCTGCCATGTTCTTCATGCTTTTGACCCAGAAATGTTAGAAAGAGAGGCACATTTTCAAGGAATTTTGTCCTTTCAGGAATGGTAAACACACTGTTTTAAAGAAACTACTTTTCTCCTGCTCTTTAGGTTCTTGGTTTGCTTTGTTATTCTTTTCCCTATGAACAATTAATCTTAATATATGCAGTCACCTGGTGCATAGTAGTTTTGAAAGTAGCTATGGACTGACAGGCTGTGAATTAAACTTGCATCAAAAGTCATGTAGCTATTGTGGCATAAAGCCCAGGTTAAATCAAATTGTATGTTCTTTTGTAGTACACCAGACAACAAAGTTTGTTGTGATTGGTGAGATATGAAATAATTTCTGATCCAATTTTTAATATAAAAGTCTCTGATTTTGTGGTATGTGATAGATATAACAATATTTTTGTAATCTATGTTCATATGCAACAAACTGTTTCAAATATTTTAGATAATCCCAAGGTAAATTATTTTAGAGAAGGATAAATGTCAAGCACACATTTTACATGAAACAATTGATAGAAAGAACTATTTGTCTCATATCTGTTCTGCTGCTTTTCTTATGCTAGAATGCAGCATGAAGGTCCTTAAAGTATTGTTGCAAATAAAGTAAGAAAATCTTTATAATGGATTTTCTCCATGAACTATTGTTCACTGCATAGTGATTTCTGACTATAATTTTATCTGTGCAGTGTCCTGACAATGAATAGAAGTTGGTTGTTGGTGTGTTGGGATTTTTTTTTCTGCTGATTGAAAAGGATACATTCTTAAATAAGCATGATGTGCACTTATTATTAACTGCATACTCTAGAAAGACTTGCTAACACGTAACATACAAGTTAAATTGTCATTGACATTTTTGATGCCTAGTTCCTGGAAAAGATGTAGGAGCTCATGGACTATGAAATTCCTGTGTAGAAGCAGGAGATGATGTGCACTACTTAACTGTTTGAAATTCTAGAGCTAGAGCATTTGCCCAGCCCATGGGTGGTTTATTTTAAATTGCCTCTAGATAAAAATCGGAAATAAACCTGAGAGGGCGAGCTTCCCTCAAAGATACCTTTTTTCCCTGCAGTGTGCCCTATGCTGCCTTTTCCATACACTTCTAACAGCAGGAATTTTGCAGTCTTTGCTATATACAGTGAGCCAGCTTGGACAAAAAGACTGTTCACTGGTTCTAAGCTCTAACTTGCTCGGTTGCAAATTCCCTAGCAAGGTATCTTCAATGAATTTAAATACTCACTGGCTGAAATAGCGTGTCTTCCATTTTCTGACTGAGGCACTGAGCTTCTGAGATACTGAATAAAGCAAAATGGCAGCATCTCTTTAGATGTTTATGGTAAAAGACAAAGAGAAGGCATTTTATTACTGGCCTACACCTGGTCAGATGTTTTGGGCATGTTCTAACCTCAGAGATCCAGGTAATTGTCCATATAAAGCTGTGTACATGGCACCTCAATCAGAGTTGTGGTGGACTTCTGCATATTGGGGATCTACAGGTGCACAAGCAATAGCAGATTTATAAGGGCTGCCCCCTGAGTTCACATCTTCTCTATAATTTGTATACTCTGAATGTGTGTGAATACTCCTCTTTTACTCAGCTGATTTTGGCTGTGTTTCAGTGCAGCTTTTCTCAATGCAATACAGTATTTCAGCAGTTTTCCCTGAGGCTTCTGTGGCTAAATGAGTTGTCAGAACAATGTGCGCTGTACAGAAACTTCCAGTACCAAATATACAACTTTAACATGGCCCAATAAGAGAGCTTTTTAATGTGAATATTCAGTGGACAATTAGTATTGCTTGAAAAATACCTAAGCAAGGCTGACTTGTGTCTCTGACTGCCCTCTAGGAGGGATGGAAAAGCAGAAATGTGTGTCACTTCATATAATCAACTGATTAATTCACCAGAACGAATTCATTTAAACTAGTCATCTAATATAGACCAGTAGGACAGAATTCAGACTTGATCATATATTGTAGGAAACTGTTTTTTTTTCTTGCATCTGTTACTACTTTGTTAGCCTTAGGGCAATTATGGTATTTTTACTGAATTCTCTTCTGGAGAATAGTAAGCTCAATAAATCTCAGATGGTTTTAAAATTGAATTGTTTTTTGTAAGAATAACAAAAAAATTCACATCCATTTTTCTTTCAACAGTAACAGTATCAGGAAGATGAACCTAGGAGATTTATACAGGTCTTTTATTAAACTGTTTCCCAATCCTCCCTTTGATTGATGGTTTAAAAAATATTTGTCTCAAGTTCTGTGCATTTGCAGATAAGATAACGGGCATTCCTATATTGAGAACTCATACCGGAGAATTGTGACATACAGCGTTACCGAATTTTCTGACAGTAATTTATTGTTCCAACAGTTATTTGCCTGTGACTATTTTACTGTGACTATATCACTTAAGGCACTTTCATAATAAGGAGTTTACTGTTTAAACACTTATTCTTATCCTCAGATTAAAAGGATAATTATGGAGTATGCTGTAATCCTGTAAAAAAAAAAAAAATGTAATTCCTGGCAAGTTAAAGTTTTTTTTATTAGTACATTTTGAATGTCCTGCAGTAATCTGGCTGGAAAATATCTTTAGATCTCATCCAGATTTTCTAAGTGGTGGAATTATTTCATATTCTATCAGTTGATTGAAACAAGACTATGACTGAACTACAGGCTTTGACTTACAGATTGCAGAAATGGAGAAAAAATTGTAATCAGTGTGACATGGTGAACGTACTGGGGTTTGTTGCTTTTTCCTCACTCTCATTAACTGTTTGAAGTGGAAATTCAGTTAATTTCTAACTTTTCTATAGCTTTTTTATTTTTTTCCCACTTCTCTAGAATATGCTCTTGTTCAGGTACTTGCCTTAGGTTATACACAAGGAAATTTTTTAGTACTTTTTTTAAGCTTTTATGTTACCTAGTACCTGAAATTTGCTTTATTGCTTCTACATTATCTTTTCAGGACTGTTACAGAAAAAAAAAAAAAAAAAGGAAAATTTGACCCAATTTCCAAATTATATGATAGATTATTATTAATTATTTTTTCTGATGAAAAGCACTGGTGCACAATAGTACAGAAGAGCAAGAGAGTAATGAAGATAACTATGGAGTTTTAAAAGATTATAGTGGTGGCTCTCTCTACAAGGGATTTCTTCCATAATGATTATGGGTCTAAATAAAGAATTATCTGAGAGAACATGAAAGTCTAGCCTTTTCTAACCTGAGTGGCCATTCACTTTTGAACAGGAAATGAAGAATATTCATCTATGTTTTAAATCTGAAATTTGTTGCTTAACACACTGTCATTTCCGTCTTGGATCTTTGGCTTTGTTTTTCTTTTGAAAAGATACAATAGGGATAAAATGAAAGACTGAAACATAACAAAATGTTTAAAAGATTCTAATTTATCACGTTATACCCGATATTATATGACATTTTCTCCAGAAGTATGAAAAGACTTGTAAAACAGGAGATGATTAATCTAACGTTGGGCTTGGGTAGCGACTAATTAATATATTTTACCTGTAGCTCTTTCAGATATACGTGATATTTAATGACTGCATAGTAAAGACATTGTCAGTTTAGGTTTTGAGATCACTTAAATGACTTTGTATACATATTATGAAGTAATACTTTTTTTTTTTTAATCCTTTTTTAAATGGATAAATCTTTTATAATAATAACAAGAATTTAGTGAACTGAAAAGACTGTGCTCAAACTTAGAAAACAACTGAATTGGTCAAAACTAAACCTGCCATGAAAATCTTTTATTTTGCAGCATTCTTCCTACTTACAGTAAAACAGACACTTGTAGATGATATTTTCTGTAGCATGACAAAATGAACTTGGACAAGCAAACTGGTTAGCTTCCTGAGAATGAGCTGACCAAGTCACTGAAGATTTCACACATAGCAAATAACCTAATGGCTTTGAAAGGAACAAACATATACACAAACGTACTTACACATGTGTATATATATAAACATTATTGACTCACACAAGTGAAATGTTTTATAAATAAGGCGGTGAGACTGACAGGTGAGGAAGAGAGATTACTCTCCAGTACACAGATTACCTTTTTTTTTTTCATAAGGCTCAACTGTGATTTCCATTACATCTTTCTGCAGCTCCTATATTTACAACATGTCATTAGCAATAACATTATTGACAACATTGGCTCTTTTTATATGAGGGGGTGTGATCATTACATTGACATTTTTCTGGTTTATATCAATGTCAAATGTTATCTTGAAAGTAGCTGTTCTTGAAGTCAACACTGTGCAGCTTCTGAATTCACCGCTGTAAATCCATAACACTTCCTTTTTTCCAGTCAGTTTGATCTCTCTGGGAAAGTATGTCATGCATCTTTATAAACAACATGTTCTGCTCTGTGGAGATGTGTATTAGTAAAAAAAACCCAACACAGAAACAAAACAAAACAAAAACCCAACATGGATTCCCCATGTAAAAATACTTTCCAGTTGGTGAGCTTTCTCCATAGTTATGCAAATTAAATTTGGCGAGATTTTTGTGACAGCAGCAATGCATTCATGTTGACAGTCATGTCAAGATTAGAACTGTAGGTAATTATCCTGTAGATTTTACTATATGGTGCCATGTCTCGATCTGAGGCACAAAGTCACTCACAGTGAAATCCACCTGCTTATAAATATTGATGTTCCCAACATGGCTTGTCAGATTGGTGATGAGTACAAGCTCTTTCTTATAATCCAGCGAATTATTGAACGACATAAGTTGACTGTTGTTTATCTTGCCAGCTTTGTTGTGATCAATTGCTGTATACCAGATGTCAGCTGCCAAAGCAACACATTGAAGTCATCTGTGATGAACAGTTTGCTTGCCACAGGATCTGTGCCAGTGTTGCAACGAAGGCTTTTGAACTCTTCTTTTCCCTTACTGTATTTGGGGCTTTTTCTGAAAATTCCAGTGACTGTAATGTTGAATTTGTCATGCAGTAGTAGTAGCATTGACCTAAGATTCTTGTCTAGTGATGTTTGGGTTTGATTTGATTTTGTTTTGGTTTTGTTTTTTTTTTATAGTAGACTACATAATTTTGTAATTGTAAATTCTGGAAGGTTATTGGCATTGCCTGGGCATGGTCTGTGTCTGGATTGCAGAGATGATTAGTCCAGCTGTGTCTTCCTAGATCCTCTTTCAGTATTAGTATGGTTTTGCAATCTTCACAACTCCGTTGGCAAGGGGGAGATGTTTTCTTGTGTTTGTTTGGTTTATCCTTTGCTCATACTGCTGTGGGCATTTTGGTACTGATAATATGTTACATTTTGAGCCATCATCAATGTGCTTCAGTTCTCAGTAGGATCATCTACACCAGCTCTGAGCGAGGCCTTTCCAGCTGATGGGGAGAGCACCACCTGGAGAATCCACCTTCCTCCTTATGCCCTGAGCCCCCTGCGACTTCCTTTGATCTGCCAAAAGTTTGATTTGGCTGCATTACTTGTGCTTACTTGGATAAGCAGCAAAAGAGGTATAGAGCTTCCTCCTCCTCCTCTCCTATCTGGAAAGTGCAGCGAAAGCTGAACAATTAACTAGGAGGCATATATGGGTTTAGTTTAGTCCTCCTGGCACTGATGTGCTTATAGAGAGATACTGTCTGGCATATTTGAACATTCCTTTCTGAAACAGGTCTCTTCTCTAAAGAAGTGACAGGGAGCTTTGTGGGGATTAAGTTTGAAGATAATACGACTATAGAAAATTTACAAGCACTGCTTCTCCTGGTTAGGGCATCCAAATGTCAAAATTCGGCTGGTGTTTGTTTGGTTTTGTGGAGATTTTTTGCAGTACTTGTTATATTACTGCAGTGAGTATTGTATGTTTAGTCTAAATGGACAAGAGGAAACAGCTTCAAGTTGTGCCGAGGGAGATTTAGGTTGGACTTTGTGAAAATTTTTTCACTCAAAGGGTTGTAAATCCCTGGAACAGGCTGCCCAGGGAAGTGGTGGAGTCACCATCCCTGGATGTGTTTGAAAGCTGTGTAAATGTGCTGAGGGACACGGTGTAGCAGCCAACTTGGTAGAGTAGGGTCGTGGTTGGACTTGATGATCTTAAAGGTCTTTTCCAACCTAAATGATTCCATGATTCTAAACCATGCATGTGTTACCTGTGCATCTAATTTTCATGTTACAAGCAAGTTTCTCATTCAATCCAAAGTACTGTGATAACCAGCTTCTGGTTTGACAAGGATACATGAATTGAACAGTATTGTAGGGAGAAGGAAGACTCAGTGAAACTTGAACTAAAAGACCAGGGAGTTCTGACAGGTCATTTGCCAAGTCTTACAAGTTTAATATTTCTTCAGAATTCCTGAAACAAAATAGTTTTATTTAAAACTGATTTAATCCATTGATTATTGATTAAATAGTTTTATTTAAAGTTGTTTTTGTTGGTATACCAAAGAAATATTCTGATATTTATTCTGGAAAGAGATGTATCTTAGTAGCTTTAACAGGTATATGTGGGAGACAGCATGGTAAATTTGTGTAAGTGTATATGTATTTATAAACATAATATTTCACCTTCCACAGCAGAAAGATATAAATAAGAGCTATTTTAATAGCACTGCAAGATCTACAATACATACAACTGAACCAGTTGCTGTTCAATGTGAAGGGAGAATAAATGAGTATAATAGCGTCAGAAGTAAAAAAAAATGAAGTATAATACTAAACATACTTTTAAACATTCCTGACATCCTAACCTGCTAAGAGAAAATAAGATTCCATGCCACAAAACCAATATCTGCTTGCAAAATTAAATATTTGTACTTACAGCTATGGGGAAATGAACACTGATTAGAGTTATAGATAATAGGCTGGTAAAAATATATATATTCCCATGGAAGAGGATCAGTATCTCTGTATTTCACATAAAATACATGGGAACCCTGGTCCAGAAAGAAGCAGTCTATTTAAACTGTCAGACTTAAATGATAGAGATAACATTTTTGAAAGCAATATGAGAGCTGGAGGAGACAATATAAAATCCCAGTGAATCCTCTGTAGTACAGATCTGAGTCCCTCTACTCAGACAAGAAGGAAGTCATAATGCCTGTCACCATTTTCTTCCAAAGAAATTATAGGGTGGGGTGGGAAGTTAAGCAGAACAGAAAAGTGCATTTGTTTTGCATGTATAATGGACTGAGACTGAAGAAGACCTCTAAGAAATGTAGCTGGATTTGAACTCTTTTTTTTTTAAGTAGAATGATGTGCTGTAAGGTGTTAATGATCTAATAAATAAGTAATAATCTCTTCTTTCTAACTTCAAGTTTCAGCTGCTGGAGGGTAAACAAAGTGTACCCTGAAGAATGTTATGAGCATCTTAAACCCCTTTGGAAGGGGACATTCCTCTCTGTATAGCCCTATAATACAGAAACTTCTTCAATGACATCTATCAGAGCTGGATTTAACATGGGAGGGGTGAATAGCTGAAAAGAAACACTTTAAAGGTGGTTTAACCCTGTACACTGTGATGTTGATAGTATCAGCTGACATAGCAAACGTCTTATGTGTGTTCACTTGGAGCTCAAACCTTACAAATTACTCCAGCACAGCTGTTTTGTATCTGATTCACCTCAAAGAAGGAAAGGAAGAGTTGTTGTCTGTTTCTTGTATAAATTTGTGATTGTAGAATAACGGAATATCCTGAGTTGGAAGGGTTCCATGAAGATATTGAGTCCAACTCCTGATTCTGGTGTTGGCCGAACACTCCATGACTGGGAATGTGACCATCTCTCTGGGGAGCTTGTTCCATTGCTTGACCACCCTCATAGTGAGGACCTCTTTCCTAGTGTCCAATCTGATGTAAAGGCATAAAGTAGGTGGTAGCCTTCAGGATCCAGTTACTGAATTATTTAAATGTCTATTAGATATCTGGAACACAAATGCAAGTGTTGCACGGGTTATTCAGAAAATAAATGGACAAAGGTGGAATGCACTGCTAAGACAGCCTACAGTCTTTCCCAAAGCTTGACCCTTGGCCTTGGTCAGCTGACAAAGTTCAACAGGGCATGGTGTCTGTGGTATGAATGCTGGAGAAAGGAAACAGGTGCAAAGGTAGATCAGCTCAGCCCCTCTTCTAGAAGGCAGTCTCCTCAGCAGCACTTAAGCCAGCTACAGGATATCAGAAATCAAAAGCACACGCCAGAAAGATACAGGGGACTAGAATGGTTAAAGATAAAGCAAGATGTTAGCTTTTAAAATGGAAATAAAGGAAGGAAAAACGCTTAATTTTTTCTCAATGGCCTGCCTAGTAGGTAAAGGAGGCATTCCAGAGAACACATTATCAGTATTGAAGAAAGCCCTGAATATCAGATATTGAAGTCAGAGCCCTTTTAGCCCAAATCTGGATGGTTTTAAATATTTTATTTTCATTTCACAGTCTAATACAGTGTAGTAGTTACAAAGCTGTTACTCTTAAGTTTTGTTTGAGTTTTTTTAAAATCAAAAAGTATCCTGGAAAAAAAAAAAAAAAATCAGTGCCTATCATTGAATGGAAATAACGTAATATCTTGGTATATTTTCTGTATCTTTTATCTGATCTCCAGACTACTAATTGCTGACTTATGCTCCCATCAAATCTGTGAAATCTCTACACATTACAAATTACTTTTTATTTTTAAACAAATACCTTAATCTAATTTTTAAAATTATTACTTTATATCAAGTGATAAAAAATATTGGATGACTTAAGTTATGTCTACCCTGTCAAATAAACTAAAATTCAGTTTTGACCCCAGACTTTCCCATTGCCCGTGCTTTGTATCCCTTTGACTTTGTAATAAGCTAGTTCACTCATCTGACGGGGAAAATTTTATGACATAAGCTGGCATCATAAGTCATGCTTTTGCAAACATAAGTTCTGCAAATCCTCTTGGGTGCATGGGTGATGATGCATCCATCAAACAGGGTACAGTTTTTCTTCTGTTGGAGCAATACTCTCTAAGGATAGTGTTGAAATGATGATTTTAAGAAACATCTCTGCACTGTTTATCCGTATGGGTAGAGTGGTGAAGGCAGACTCATCCGGTAGACTCTGAGGACATTTTCAGCTCGTTACCTTTGTGTGTTCCAGAAGCAAGTGTAACAGGGCAGTTTCTAGAATGTGTTTTTTCTGCCGCAGTTGCCTGTCCCTGCTAATTTGTACTGAGAATTCCATGCTGATGTCAGTGGAGCGGGGAGGAAGGAACTTTGACTTCTGCATGCAGGAATGGTGAAAGGATTTGGCATATATATAGTATAAACACATAATCTGAAATCCCTGAACGAGAAATAGGAAGTTTGGAGGTGTTGCAAAAATGCTGTGCGGTCTTGAGCCATTTGGTGGCATAATTTATTGAAATGTAGAGTCGAGCAGAGTTGTGCTAGTAGCTCAGGTGCTCTTATTGGATATATGCATATGCTAGACAATGGGCTAAACTGTTTTGCGTGTGATAGGTGTTTTATACAGCAGAATGTACGGCTCCACGATCAGTTCATTTTCATTACTTTTCTCTGACGCTTTCTGTATAACGTGAAAGAAAAACAGTTTCCATTTAGCAAAGCAAGTTCAATAAGACAAAGCGATTTAATCTTTCTTATTGGTTTGTTTTGTGGAGTTTCAAATTAATATTTGCATTCGAGTATTTAGAGTTTTACTTGCAAAGATGGAGGCTGAAAAGGTTCTCTTCAATCCTGGCAACTAAAGATGTGATACAGATGCTCTGACAAGACCATTTAATGGTAAACAAAGAACAGATTCCCAACTTACAGTTTGCCAAAGTATTGACTCCTATTTTCCCACTAGTGTATCCAGATTATTAGGAGTATTTGCCTCAGCAATATAGATACAATTTGCTTAAGTATCACAAATCCATTGTTGTATTTTTTGTGCTACCATAAGGTGGAAGATTTCTAATAATAAAAATCTGAGAGGTAACTTTTCCTACCCAGTGGAATCAAACTGTGTACAATACCTCTCTCTCAATACTCTTTCAGTAAAGTTTCTTAATAGTAGCAATTCATTTTAATTTTCTTAAGTTTAATCCTCAACCATAGTGTTCTGAATATATGCATTTTAGAATTATTAAATGAATATCTTAAAACTAATTTTGAATAAGCCCTGATAGCACGTAATTCAATAACAGGTAGAATCCTCTTAAAAATCCAGATGCAATTAATCACTGCTCTGATAGAGCAGTCAATGCTTTATGATCTTAAGACATTTTACAGTAAGGTAAGATGATCTCTACATTTTATGGAGATTTATCATCCTCATTTACAAAGACTATATGCAGTATTTTTTCACCTGATTCAACTAAACCAGCTGAGTGATCCTGAAATTTAGGTTAATTAAGTTACAAATGATTTTCTACTGGCATATGGTTTCTGTGGAATTGTGAAACTAGGTGTAGTGTCAGCAATTTTTAGTGATTAAAAGAAGTTTCTCTAAATGAAGACAAACTAGTCCTGGCACAAACAAATTACAACCATTGGTGTTTTTAGTTTCTTTCTAATTGAAGCTACTTGAAGCTTTTTTACATTGCTCACAACCAGGTTAAAAAGCTTCATAGTAGCCTTCTGTCAAAGGCCACAAAGGTGGAAATAGAAAGGATCAAACAGATTGTTAACAGCCAGAATATCTGCCTGGTTGTTAAGGAGTTGTATGAAAGCATTCTCTTTGCCTGTAATAGCAGTTTGCATCAACAGTGCTTGTCTGACTTTTGAATGCTTACGATGTTTCGTATTCCCTGTAACTCTTCATTTTGTTTAGAATTTTACTTTTGCTCTGTGTTACTTCCTTTATCTAACAAAACGCTCTAACTTGTTAGTTGGAAGATTGTAAAGAACTTTCTATTTTAGCATGCTAATATGAGATCTTGTAAGTATATGTATGAATTTACTTAAGAAAAATTATTTGCTGCAAGAGACTTTAAGTCACTCAAGATAATTTTGCAGTCTGCTCTGAAACAGAATTTAGTACATCTGTGGAATTCCGTGCTTACAAAATTTTGTAGGTTTCAAAAAATGAAACCTAGGAGTTAGAAAGTATTGTTTAATATGTAATTGGTTTTATTTTCTGGTTTATTTATTTGTTCTTCCAGAATTCTTGTGCTCTCTACTCTTTGTTCAAATCCTAGCTGACATTTAAGGCAATCAGCCACTACCTCCTGTCTAAAAGGGAGTCGTGTTTTCATTATGCTGATCTTACTCTTCTACTTTTGGAAGACAAATGAGATCTTCTTGCTGTCCTTAGGAGTGTTTCCAATATGTCTATAAGAAGGATATAATAATAATATACAATGGCATAGCCCTGGCTAGCAGCCAACCATGCACTTATCTGCGTGCTCCCTCTCCCTCTTAGTTTTATAGGGGTGGGGGAAACACGAAGAACAAGAGTGAGAAAAATTGTGAGTTGAGGTGAAGACAGGGAGGTCACTTATCATCGCAGGTAAACCAGATTCAACTTGGGGAAATTAAGGTAATTTATTGACAATTAATGTAAGTATTCAATAACTGAGTAAACTAGTAAACAACAAAAGCTAAAGAAACATTTGCACACTTCAGGAAACCATCTTCAACCCCTGCTTTCCCAGGCTCAACTTCACTCCCATGCCCATCTTCACTCCAAGCACCTCTGCTTACCACCATTATCACTGCAGATTATGTTCTGTCCCTTCAGCAAGGCAACAGGCAGCACAAAGATGGGGGATGTGGTCAGGACTAGTGACTTCTCTCTGTTGCTTCTTCCTTCTCCCGCTTTTCTTCTGCTCCAATGCAGGTCCGCCACAGGCTGCAGTCTATTCGCAGAGTACCTACTCCAGTGTGGGTTCTCCACGGGCTGCAGTTCCTTTAGGAAGTACGTGCTCTTCTGTGGTCTTAGCTTAGTCTTTTCTGGGGTGTACCTGCTCCAGCACTGGTCTTCAGCAGTCCCTTTGTGTTATGGGAGTGGGGGGTGGCCTACTTTGCCATGGAGCACTTCCTCCATGACCTTGGTGTTCCTTCTGCTGGTTTTCACTCTTTGTTCCCTCTCCCTCTCTTTGTTCACTGTTTCCTGCCCTTTCTTAAATGTGTTTTCACAGAGGCACCACCAGTGTGACTGATGTGCTCAGCTGTGTCCTAGCACTTGTCTATTGTGGAGCCATCTGGAACCAGCTGTGCGTGGCATGGAATAGCCCATGGCTTCTCCTCACAGAGGTCACACCCCTGCTACAAGCACCTTGCCACCTATGGAAACATCTTTTAAAAAATCAGGTTAGAAAGAAGGTATGCATATACAAAGTATGTTCTAAAACTCTTCCCTAAGGCTCTTAAGGAAACTGAGTAAGTTTCTCCCACATTCCACATGAGTACTATAACCATTAGCCTGAGGGGAAATGAATGTTCTGCTTTCAGATGTGTCTTTAAAGTGTTGCTATTCCAATATGCAATCATTCTTGCAAAGACTATTTTTAGTAGAGGGTTCATTGCTATGAATCCTGAATTCAAGAAGGTAGCAGAGTACCTAATATTGGCTGGAGTTTAAGACAAATTCCTGTTAATGGTGTTTCCAATTAGTTACTAAAGGACAAGATTTATTAGCTAGGGTTCACACCATGGTAACGATAGTCAGGTTAGCACAACTTTAAAGTGCTTGTCTCAGAAGTAGTTCAAGAGAAAAGTAGAGCAGGTAGAAATATCTTTCCAGACTACAGTTCCTAGATTGTTCTTGGTCATGCAGACCAAGGTAAAGAAAATCAGACTTTCTGAGAGAAGCATCGTCCTATTTCATTTTCAGTCTGTAGCTTATTGAAGGAAATCCAAGGTTTTGATTTCTGGTTTATTTCTTGGTCTCTTCTAAGGCCAAAAATGTATCTTCTAAAAGTCCTGAGTCTTTTGTATTATTTTAAGAAACTGTGCTACTGCTCATCGTGCTTATACTATGCTTTTGTTTAGCAGGGACATATTGAGAATGCCCTACTTAGCCAGACCACTCATCCATCTAGCACAGTATTCTGTGTCCAGAAGTAACACAGGGACTCTGTTGCCCTCACACTGTCAGCATCAACAACTGTGTTAGGGATATTGCAGAGACTGTCACTGACTGATCGTTTTTGTATGCCTGTTGTCCAATAATCCAATTCGTATGTCAACATGGTGATAGTGTGTGCCTCTGCAGAGGTATTTGTGCCTGCAAATTCTACTGCTTACTATGTAAAGAAATATCTTTCTTTAGCTCTTTTTATCTGATCCTCTACTACTTTTATCAAGGACCCACTAGATCTCATATGCAAACACCAGCTGTGCATAAATTGTCTCTTGTCTTCATAATGTTGTAAACATTGATCAGCAATTTCTCCCCAAACATGGGAGCCCGAGCTGTATCAGTCTTGTATTGCAGCTCCTCCATACCTTCGATCTATTCCAATTCCAGTATCCTCTTTCAGAGATGCAAGAAGTACATGCAGTATTAATAATGTGAGCCCACATTTTTGTATTGTGACAGAATGACAATTTTTGTGTTTTTCTCAATACCTGTCCTGTTGATGTGCAACATGTCACTGGCTTCTTTGCCGGATGCTGAACACTGAGCGGATGATTTTCAAGAACTCTAAAAAGTGATGAAAAACATATCTCCTGTACTGTTAAAGCTAGTTCTGAAGTCAGCACTGCAAAGGTGTGGCTGAGTTTATTTTTCATTATTGAAGCTGGTGGTATCACGTCTTTGCCTGCTTATTCAGTTTTGTAAGGTCATTCATCATTTCAATGACATTTGATGATCTGTTAAAAAATCTTGAGATTTCATAGAATCATTTCTGTTGGAAAAGACCTTTAAGATCATCAGGTCCAACCATAAACCTAACACTGCCCTAAACCATGTCGTTAAGAGCTACGTCTGCATGCCTTTTAAATATCTCAAGGGACAGTGACTCCACCACTTCCCTGGGCTGCCTGTTCCAGGGCTTTACAATCCCTTCAGTGAAAAAAAATTTCCTCGTGTCCAACCTAAATCTCCCCAGGTGCAACTTGAGGCCATTTCCTCCTGTCCTATCACTTGTTACTTGGGAGAAGAGACCAACCCCCACCCCACTACAACCTCCCTTCAGGCAGGTGATCATAGGTTAAGAAATCTTTATGGATCTTTAATTAGAGCATGGAGACCATTAATTTGCATATCTGATATTACAATTAAGGAGGTTTATTTTTAAATCAAGTTTTTAAAACCCGAGTGTTCCACGTGTAGTTGTGTCTGTAGAGCTGAATTTTAGATGGTTGTATTTGTTGTCTTTTTTTTGCTACCTTTCGTTAGACAGTTGATGCATGTCACACTTGTTCATGTATTCTTGCCATGAATAACACACTGGGGCTCTACAATCCAGTAGCTCCCCCTCAGAGAGGAGAATTAATTAGGTTGCCAGTGCTGTCTATAGTGCTCAACATTGAAAGCCTCCTTGAAACGGCTACTACTCTGTAATGAACAGCAGTATGGAACAACATTTCTGTAATGATCCGTAAGAAAATAGTTTAATAGATTTTTAAGGCCAGTCTGACCTCAACTGTGTCACTGACCATAAAATTTTGCTCGTTAAAGTTTTCAATAAGTTTTCAATAAGTAGCATCACTGTAGTGATCTTTACTCTCTTTTACTGTATTACTGTTATTATTCCGGTACTTGATAGGTCAGCCTCAGCTTTCAGGGGAGGTTTTTGGAATTTATTCTGCTTATACTAAAATATCATTTAATTTTGCTTACAAGTAAATAATTGGCAATTTTGGGCAACTGGTAAGATGAAGACGCTTGTGAATAAAGATTTTGCTTGGTATTCTTTCTCTATTAATTGAAAATTATAAAAGAAAAAAGTGATGGAGTTATAAGGCTAGTACAAGTTGAAGCAATTGTTTGAAAACTTTCTTGTGATTGAATTTGCACAAACAGAGGATAATACTATAGTAATCGTGCCTTTGCAGACCAACATTTTGTTGTTCATTTGTGGGAAGTGAATGAAGATTTCTTAAGCATTCCTATCAGCTGAAAAAAATAATATTGAAGGAAAATGTTAAAAGGGAGAGAGTTTGTGTTCTGAAGGTCAATTAAAAGATGGTGTAATAGGGAAAATTTTTAGATTTTCTTTCAGAAAGTAATAAATGAATGGGATTGCAAATCAGTGGAAGAAAACTAGTACATTTAAAATTATCTTCCTGGTGAAAAAAGAATAGAAAGAATGGCTGTTGCACTCTGCCCCTTCTGAGGTCCTGTTTGTGGTTCTCCTGTGATCTATTTGGATATTATGTTTGAGTTCTTCCTGCAAGAGATGATATACATATGGATTGTCTGGCTTTCCTTTCTTTCCAAAATGTGCTCTTTCCTCATGCCTTTTCAACTTACTATTTTATTGTGACATATAGGGAGGGCTGGCTGCCATCTCGGTCTCAGGATAGTCTACCACACATATTTGAATCCCCGTAACTCTTAGTTTCATTGATGTTCCTTCTTTTCTTTGCTCCCTTTTCTCCATATTCCTTTTTCTTTCCCATTCTTCACTTGATCATGAAACCAATAGAACTGCCTAGCAGAAATCATTAGAAGGCAGACAATCTAACCATATTTGCTTGAGTATAAGAGCTACCTGGTGGCTTGAGATGACAGAGCAAAGACTTGTTTTAATTTTGCGTATTTGTCAAGGTGGGAAAAGGCATGATTATTCACAGGACAGAATTTAGCAACAAAACATATTCAATTGTGTATATTTATTCTATTAAATTTGATAATGTGGTACATAGACTTTTTTTTTAGATTTTTGTAGTATTGTGATTTTACTGACATAGATTACTCTGTTTATTCCAGATTTCTGATATTTTTGATTTATGAATAAAATATGTAGGAGGCTGTTAAGCCCCATAGACTTTTTAGCAGAATTAAAATCGGGTTATTCAAGATCAAGTTCTCTATAGATTGATTCAGCTTCATTGATGTACCAGGCATAGTGCCAATTTCTGCCAGCAGAGAATTTTCTCCTCATTTAATGTTCTATCAGCTACTTGTATTCTGCCCTTTTCCTTGTGCCTCTTCTAAATACACTTTCATTATGTGATCATGGAACATTATGTTACCTAGCACAGAATAATGCATTAATATCAAGGAATCATCCTATTCTTTGACTGCAAATGTCCATAGACATGCTTTGTTTCTGTATGTTCGTAGTCATTTGAATGACAAAACAAACCCTAGAGTGAACATATGTATTTCAAATAGGAAGAAAGTTGGTATTTTCTTATCTGAATCAGCTTCAATAATACGCTACTATTGTACCAGTTCCTGAATATGCTTGCCTTTATCTCTGCTTTTCATGTCTACTTTGCTCTACTTTTGGTTTTGACTTGATGGGTTTTGAAACCTATTATTAACCTTTCCCTGTTGGTTATTTATTCTGTTCCTTCCAGATGATCTAGTGTGTGAGGAACAGAGAGAGTCAGAGGCCTAAATTCTCATAAAGATTTGTGTTCTTCACATTACAGTCAGTATAAGGCAGCTCTCTCTGTGACCTTTCTTCCTTTATTACAGTCTGTTCTACTTCTCAGCAAGATAGAAAGATACCGTTGCAATGGGACATGCTGAAATTGGCTTTGCTTTTATAGCCTGTCATCCATATATGTAAAGCTTCTTGGAACTTCAATTTCCAAATTTTCTTGTCTCTAACAATCTGCTTTACTACATCTGTGCTTGCTCAATAGCTATGAATTAAGTCATGCTGCCCTAAAGGGATTTGGTCAAAGCTCGGATGTTGTTTTAATATTCCCTCTACATACAATTCTTTCTCAGTCTCACCATTACTTTCTTCCTAATACACCCCAAGGCCAATTTGGGTTTCTTTGGAAAGCCTTGAAAGACAACAGTTAAACATTAGTAATTAATGTGAACAAAAGCTCCTAATAGCTATGCTGGAAATTTTGAAACATTTACTGGGAAACAATGAAGACAAAACATGCCCTTAATGATTCAATGCCAAAAGAAAAACCAGTAGGCTGGTCCAGAGAAGGACATTCAGAAAATATCTGATCACGTTGTTTATTTTCTGTGCTGGTGATACTACAACAGCAATTAGAGACCAATAAAAAGTCAAAAAAGAAAGCAAGCCTGAAATGAAATATTTTTAACTGTTTATTCCAAAAGAGGGAAAACTAGGAAGCCTTAAGAATCATATAAAGAAGAAGGCATACAAGTGAGAAAAATATGTTCATTTTAACCATTCATATACAAACAGTACATAATTCAACATATAAGCAACTGAGAAAATACCAAGACTCTACTTCCTGTTTATGTGAGTGTTATTCACAACTGTAAATAATAGTACTTGCAGTCAGATATTCTCCTTATCTCTGAGTACTTGCTGAACTGTCCTGTACAAAATCTGCATCTTTTTTCCCCAAGCTTCTCCACATCAGCAGAATATGGAAAGAGTCAGTATGCCTCGGTAAGTTGCCTAATGTTTTCTGCAGCAAGTGCTGCAGGGCAAAAAGGAGACACACCCACACATAAAAAACTGCAAACGAGTCAGTGATCTTTGATAGGACTTGGCAGAATCAAGATTTGCTATCAAGCTCTCAGTGAATAGGTAGTATATCATCATGAATCGATACCTTATCAAAGCCATCCTAAACCCTAGAATCAAATACTAGACACAGATGGCAGAATATAAATCAGGTTGCTGGATTTTGGATGCACTGTTTTGTAGTGCATTCATTGCCATTGGAGATGCAGATGTGTTCTTACTGTCTCCCAACAGAGGGCTTTTAAACAAGAGTAAATACCAAGCAAAATAGAGAACTATCAAGTTAAGTGTTATGTAAGCTAGGTTTTACATAGGTAGACATTCTGATGACATTCTTCCTAGCTTACAGAACATTTATTTGAAATAATGTCTGGGCCATTATCATTTAACTCTGAGAGGTTTTACAGAACAAAAGGAGAGTGAAAATGGCAAGAGATAAATTACTGCCTTAGAAAGGAAGAGAGGCTATGGGCAATTACAGGCCTGTAGGCCTCACTTTGCTAACAAGAAAGGTTCCAAAGCAAACTAAAAATATTCAGTTTGAAAACACCTTCAGGGGATTAAGTTCAAGGTGATAAGAAACAACCATGTCTGTTTGTCAATGTAGAACTTGATCAGTGGATAGCAAAAGTAGAAGGTACAACACTTTTAATTTAACAAGTCCTGCTGAATTCTTCAAACATTCAGAAATTTATTATAAACTGACAGTAATCAGTTCTCCCCAGAGGTAGGAAAGGGAGAATAATCAAGCTAATTTAACCACCACATATCTGTATTCAGGTGGATAGTAGGATAATTGTTTCCACTTCCAGAGATGGATTTTTCACTTGCTTAATGAAGGCTGTAGAGTTTTTCAAGCATTGATAGACGGAGATCTTTCAGAAATAGTAGTAATAGTCCTGCAGTATAATCAGGAAGTAGATTCTATGACTCATATGCTTTCACAGCATTATATCTCTGTCTCCAAAGGAAATGATTTTTGCGTTGTCAGGCCTCACTAATTTGCAGTGAAATCAAGGAGCTTTGCTTCCCACCCTCAGTTTTAAAATTGGTGGATCAAACGAAAAATTATTTCATTGCTAAGTACATCTTAAAGCAAATAAGTATTTCTGAGAAGAATGAAACCTAAACCAGCTTTCTTGTATGCCCTGTTTATATGCTATAGTAGCATTTTTAAAGGATAATCAATCATTTCCAGAATTTGAACAACAGTAAGCAAAATCCTGCAGTTTTGGTGAAACAAACTGAAAAAAACACCTGGTTTTGGTGAATAGACTAGAAGGTGTAGAGAGACCAAGTGTTCAGCATACGCAGCCCATAGCTCTCTTCACTGTTTGCAACAGTGATGTCACCTGTTATGTTGTTCCTGTCCCATTTCTGCCTGTCCTCCCCAAATACTTAATGGGTTGAATGACCCATCTCCCACAGAGTGATAGTAGGACAATGTAGAATGGGACAAAAAGTTACATGCAGATAATCCTGCCAATGAACAGAACAGGCGATGTTAACTCATCATTCAGCCACTTTGCCTTGCTGAAAAAAAACAAACCAAACCAAAAAAACAACGGTTGGACTTGATCTTAATAGTCTTGTCCGACCTAAATGATTCTATTATTTTTATCTGCCCTTAACTCACAATAAGGAACAATAATGTAAGGAAACAGAATACGGAGTCATTACAGAAGGGAAAAAGAGAGAGAGGGATATAGAAAGTTCCTAAAATGGAGGTGAATGCAACATGATAAGTAATGGAGTTTCAATCATATAATCATCACTGTACGTCTCAAGAGAGCAGGGGATTTTGGGGGATCTGCCTCTGCAGACTTTTTGTAGACATGCTGTTTGCAATTCCCCATCACATTAGCAGCACTAGCATCATTGTGCTTGGCCTAAAGCATTTTGTAGGGAATGCTGGTCACTAAATATATCCCTTAGAGTGACAGCACACCTTTCTTCAGCTTTCACCCTTTAAGAAAAGGTAAGGTGTCCAATGTTACTAATCTCATCTGTCTGCAAAGTACAAGGTTTATAGTAAGAGACGTTTATTAAACAAGGTTTAAGGTCAACATTTAAGTTACAGAATAGAAAGCAAAAAGTTACAAGTGAAACTAACATCAGTAAAATCATGCTTGTTAGTTTTACAACTGGACTCTAGTTGCTTAATCTGCATCCCAAGCAGAAAAATAAAATCTAGGATATTAAGGTTCAGTCCATCAGAAATGCTGAAGAAACAGTTATTCTTCAAGGCAACACTAACAAGCTAAAGAAAGCCTGGAAGGCTTGGCTGCCTAGTTCTGCGTGGTCTGTTTATGATCCAGGCTTACTTTAGGTCTAGAGAAACTACTTGAATTTCTTGTTTTCTTTTTTTGTTCTTTGGTTCTATCCTAAGCTTTCAGAATCTGTGACTCCGTTTGCATATATGGCAGCCCTGCCCCAGTCTCCGCAGTTCTAGATACCTCTTTCATGTTTTTTTTTTTTTTGCCTTTTGCAGAATGTGATGTAGTTTTAATTACTAAGATTTCCACTGTCCTTGGATTTGAGGGTTGGGATTGTAAACCTGACATCATTATTCTCTAAAGGACTTAGCTAGTCAGATGCTGTTATTCCTCTCCCACTCATACTAGTGTGCATATTTGTAAGTGCCCTCATGACTGCTGCTCTGCTATTCTCCCTGTAGCTTGGAATATGAGTTTCACACTCTACAGCTGGTTTTTTACTCATTATGCATCAGGCGCACTTTCTCCATTACTTCAAAAACTATGGTGTGTTACCAGCTGTCAATGGAGAATGGTTGTGATGTATAACGACGTATTAGCAAGTTGGACCTGACTGGGACCAGCTCATTTCTTCATCATGTCTTACAGAGGGTCCTTCACCGTGTGCTCGTATATAAGCTCTTGATTTATTTCCTACTATTGAATTTTCTTAAGTAGAAATCATTACAATTAAAATAACTATTCAAGTCACTCTTCAGCACAACTGTATTAGCAGAATCAACCTTATAACTAATTGGCCACTGGAGAACATTAGTGTTGTATGAAAATGTTGCTTGAAAAATAATATTTTCTTTGTATGTTGAAAAGCAGAAACAGCAGTTTTAGGTGTGTGCAAATTTAGCCTGGTCTATGACCAATTATGTTGAATATAATGGATAAACTAAAAGAAAAAGTTCTCAAATTATAAGATACACCATTAAAAAAGCATAAAAAGGGAAAATAGTGAAGCATAAAAAGACAGGTGCAGAAAGATAAAATTAAATTGTATGGATTCCAGCTTGCTGATATAACACCTGTTAATAGGTGTGGAAAAGTTTCTTAACTTAAATTGG
This sequence comes from Coracias cyanogaster, assembly GCA_033124195.1. Taxonomy (NCBI): domain Eukaryota; kingdom Metazoa; phylum Chordata; class Aves; order Coraciiformes; family Coraciidae; genus Coracias; species Coracias cyanogaster. The sequence goes on from JAVSBS010000389.1 coordinate 37,142, forward strand.
AATACTTTTTTTTAATATAGAAACAAGAATGTTAAGCAACAAATCATCTAAATGTATAGCTCCAAAGCAAATAAATACAGTTCTAATGTTCAGAAAATATTGGATACTTCTTTTTGGTACTTCAGTACTCACAGTTCTGACTTTAAATTTCTGTGAACTTTTGTACTTGGTGATCTATCATGCCACTATTATTTTAATAGGATTTTGTTTGCTTTATTAGTAAAGGTCAAATGCTAAGTTAGTATTTCAATTAAAAAGTGTCTAAACTAAGCAGTATTGCAATGACAGATTTGCTACAACTCATTGAAATTTCTGATTTCTTGGTATGACAGCTGGCAGTGGAAAATAGGTTATTTTTGTAGGCATCAGCTAGTTATGTATCTTTACACATGTGGCTTAACTCCTTTACAGCATAAAAAGTAGCTACTCCTAAATTAAAGATTATATTGCATTTTATGATAGGAAAACTAATATCACTTAGTAATATAGCCTTTCATTTTAAAAATAGTGATTCAGGGAACCTCTCTAAACCTTTCAAAATACTAAAAAATTCATAGCAATCTTATTGCTTTTAAAGCGCTCTTGCAGTTGTAGATGGTCATAAAATAGTGAGAATAAGAAATACACAACATGGCAGGCAAGATGTTGTTCCTCAGTATTTCAAAGCATCTTTTCTTCTCTGGCACCACAGTAACCAAGCTTGCAAGGTAGTCACACCATTATAGGAGTAGTTACCTGTTAATTTCTGATACTCAGTACCATATTAGCTAAGCAACTCACGGCACATAATGCAATTTCCCTCAAAATACTGTTGAGATATAATTATATCCCTTTTAAGAACACAGAAATAAGAGTCTATTTTGTACCTGGGATACCCACCGGGATGCTCTGTGGTGAGTCTTTGGATCTAGCGCTGCCTGTTCATATCACAGAGCGCACCAGAATACCTGCTGAAACCTCAGCTGAAATTTGCTCATGTGAAAAAAACAAGCTGCAGAAGCTAAGTGGAAAACTCATTGCCCCCGTTTATTTGGTGGTTTGGTTGTTTTGTTGGTTTTGTTTGTTTGTTTTAATGTGTGTAGACTCCTTAGCCTAAAGGTCAGTCCTAACCCCAGCAAGAAGGTTTCTTCTGCTGAAGCCCTCAAAACCTATAGGTATGCTCAGATCACTGCTGGTGTTTAGACACGCAGTCAGGCTCTAGGTGGAGGAAGAGTGTTGTCATGTTCCCTTTTATGCAGTAACATGTGACTAAAGTACTATAATTCAGGCAAGAGAATTTTCCTTGTGAAGAAGGTGCTATAGCCTAGGAACTTGCATAACTTGTGTGAGTTTATCTCACTTAGCAGGTTTCTTCCAAACTGTATTCAAGAGCTGGAACTTGTTTTCTCTTACAAGACTCTTCATTGGTAGGGCTCTTCTCTTTCGCAAACAGTTTAAATTTTCTTTTTCCCCACTTACTGTAACATAATGACAATAACATTTGTTCTGCTCTTGATAAACGATCAAGAAAATGTAGGTGGATGTTTCTTCTTGAGTAGGAGGATGTTTCTAAATGGCTGTTAGTAGTGCATAAACTTGAAAGGTACTTTGATCCTTTTGTCTCTTTTTTTTTGTGAAAGAATAGCAGATAAAATAGCTTTGTGCATTAGCATAGTTTCTGTTCAAAGGGAGCAGTCATTCTCCAAGAGTCGTACCAAAAGTTACGTTACTGGTTGTTGCTCAATATAGATTAATATAATGTGGCAGTGGACTGCAGTATCCTATCTTGGTGAGACAGCAGAACTGTCACTCCTTCAAGAGTAAGACTGTAGCATTTTGTACATCTTTTCAGTAGCGTTTCACAAATTTTGGTGAGCATGTCGTCATCACTAGCTAGTGATGGTTGGTGTCTGTGTCTATGTGATAGCTACAGAAATAAAACGCAATTTGACTGCAGCAAAGATAGGAGCAGAACTTCTTGAACTTCCAACTAAGTTTTGATTCCTGTCAGATGCAATGAATGAGGAAAGAACACAGGAGTAAAAATACGCTTCCTCTATGTATTTTTAGGATCTTAAATATATTATGTTTTCTACAGTAAAACTTACTATTTCAGACTGGAGTTGTTTTTCTTTCCCATGTCTGTTCTTAATGCAAGAATACTTTTGAAGCTCGTTTTGGCTGTACTTCAAAGAAGATGGCAGCATTGCCTAGAAGAAAGCAAAGAAATCTTAGAATTCGGAACTTTTACATATAATCATGTCTCTACCAGTGACTCATCGGGTACTTGAGTGAACAACTGACTTCTGTATGTGCCCAATCAAGTGGTAACGCAGTTTATAGGATTAGATTGAGCTCTTAGCCTCAATTCATCATTTTTTTTCAAGTTTTGAGGGAAAAATTACTTCACTGCAGTGCTGATGGAATTAATTAATAGTCTATAATTTGTCAAGGACAGTAGGCTTTTACAGCTGCGAGAAAAGCGATTTTCAAAACTTCTGCATTCACCTAGAGGTAAAACTTTGATGAGAAATCCAGTCTCCCACTGCCTTTTAATCTCACTATAAAAAGAGGCTCTTCATTACTTCTGAGATACCACCTGTTTCTACTATGGAGTAGTGTAACTGAACTGGTAAAACATCTTTAGAAACAACTCCAAGATTAAGAAAGACTCACAGAAAACCTCTATGTGTTGAGTGTTGCAAAAGATAATACATTCACTATTAAATTGAAAAGATGGAAAACCACAGGAAACATAAAAGCTAAAATGCACGGTGATGAAAGACACATTAAGATTGTAGATCTCATACAGCAACATATGAAATGTTTTTCAACATATATAGATAACGTGATCTATCATGTCTGCAATATCATCAGTGAAAAAACATTATTTCATCTTCATGGATTGTATTTTGGGTACCCAGTACAAAACGTTTTAAAATTTTCTTCATGATTCAGTCAAGATTGACAAGATCAACATGGAGAGACTTTATTGCATCATTCGCTAAGCGTCAACAATTTATGCCACATTTTCTTCCTTTCTGATGTTAAAAAATACTTTTGATCAGTTTGTGTGTTTATGTCTAATTTAATTGTACACTAGAAATGCCAATCACTTTTGTAGGCTACCCAAAGTACAAAAATTAATGTACCTAGTGTGCCCACAAAGGTACTCCAGTGAAAATTTTGTTGCGCTTGGCTACGTATCGTGGTTGGTTTTTTCTGCATTACCTCAATAAGTAAGAGTTCTAAAGTTTCAGACCAGTTTACGTGAAATTCATACGGTTAATATACAAGCAGGTGTAGGCTGCTCGGGATTGCTCTTCATTGCACTGTGCTGACATTGCAAAAATACTCCTGTTCTTGAAGTGAGAAACTTTCATTTGCTTGAAGGGCTCCCAGTGTCACTGGGAAAGCACAGGTGAAGGCATCCCTTCAGCTTTGTTCTCTAATCATTATAAATCTACTCATGAATTCTTTGTCCTCTTCTTGCTAGTAGTCGTACAAAGCTACACTCTGAAGGTCAACAGACAGTACCAAGAAAACTTTGGAATTGATTTTGATAAATGTTACTGTTGCAATATATCCCTCTTAAATTCCTCTCTAAAATCTACTGTGGGACCAGTTACAGTGATAAAAATCTATCTCAAGCATATTGTATGATTATCTTGCATTTCTTATAGACTTTGCTGTGGAGAGGGTATTTTTTGCCCTTGCTTAAAATTGCAGTTCCGAGTCAAGCAGAGATTTCTTTGTTGAATTTTGTTCATGTGATGCTTCTCACAGCGTGTTTGTTTATTTTTTATTAGTATTTTTATTTCACGTAAGAATTCTGATTTTCTTTCAGCTGCTTCTTTGTTAATTTTGTTATGAACTTCAAAGAGGACATACTCAGGTGAGGTAGCATCTACAATAATGGCTGTTTGTGGAAAGCTTGCTGAATAGAGATTGTTAACAATTTTCCTTTGTAAAATCTGATAACAATATAGCTCCAGAATTACACTGTTATTTCTCACCAGAAATATTTGTATTCAGTATGTCTTCTGTGTATATTTTTATATATACGTTAGAGTTGTTAAAATATAGTAAGTGATGGCTAAAAATACTACTTTTTTTCTCCCCCAGATATAGTAAATTTTTAATACTTATAGTTTCAATCTAGTGAACAGTAAAGGAGTTTGGGGATGTTTGAAAAAAAAGTCTTACCTTATCGGATATGTTTTATCTCATCACACATCATAAAAAATGCCTGTAGTTCCCAATTCCAGATAACTTGAGGCCCATATATATTTCTGGAACTTTTGAAAAGTTCCTTATTATAAGGCATAGGATTCTTAACCTTAAAGAAGTAGAGTTTTGTTGAAAGATAGTGATGTGTGATATAAATTCAGTTTTTCTAATACAGAGTTGTTCCCTGAACTAAAAATTCTTAGAGGAGCTAATGCGTGTTGTGTTTTTTATATATTTCAGATATAGAATATCTGGATACATAAGTATTTAAGGAAAAACTGGCATAACGGTTGCATGTCAGCCATAAGAAGCTCTTTTCTTTTATGACATGAATGTACAAAAATCAATTCTTAAAAATGAAAAGCAAGTTTTTTTATCCACACATGCTGTTGTTATCTGCTAGTTGCTGTTGGAAAAAAGTTTGCGGTTGAACTATTTCCTTTCTGTACATAATGCAAGCATTTCAATAGTGGACAATTGAAGGAGAAAGAAAGAAAAAAGAAGTTTATTCAGCTGTAGTATCCTAGCAACTGAGAAATACCAGAATTTTAGGCTGACAGAAGAAAAAGTGATACTAGTTGAGACACTCATTATAGATTTTGAATTTATTATAAATATATTCTCCATCTGTTTGCTTTTTTAGTGGTGAACTTGTTGCAAAGAAGTCCTTCCCGTTGTTGGCATGGGCTTTTTTTGGTTTTACCTTAAAAGTAGATACCTTTCTTCATTCTCAATTACACTTTAAAAGATGGTATCCCATCTTAAGCAAAAAGAATGACTGAGAAAGTAAGCATCAAGTCATGGCAACAGATACTTGTATGTATTCTGAACTTTTCTTTATAACTAGATAACTGGTCATTAAAATTTTGAAAGAGAGGAAGGATAAATCACGATTTTAGAACTGAAATGGATTGAAATAGCTATAAGTAAGATTAGTAAACTTGTTTAAAATTCAGAAACATTGAATGAATACATTTGGTTGTGCATTTTCCACAGCAGTTTGCTCCCTTTTGGCCTTCACTGAATATTGTTGAAGAAATTGTTTCCCTGTGAAATCAAAGACAGCTTCCTACTGATCCAAAGGGTTGTGTTGGAGCTTGTGTTTGTATTTCCATGCCTTTGTGAAGGTGGATCAAAAAAAAATTAGTCTGTCCTCAGCCGTTCCAGTTCACACATCTGGTCTGGATTTTAGGGTGTGGTTTAGGGGAAATATTTTTGTTAGACTGAGTAGCCACTGGATCTTGGAGTTTATTGTTCTTTAGCTATTTGACTTTTTTTTCCTCCAGCTGAGACAAAACAGAGTTTTAAGAGGAAAAAAAACAGTTCAGGCAGTGTTTTTTTCAGTCGGCTTCAAACCATAATGTTTTCTTCTACTCTTTTCTTTTGACTGCATTTAATAATAGAATTCATTAAATAAAGTTCATTAAGTTATGTCAATCTTAGAAAGTTCCATCAAGGCATACAAACCATAAAAGTATTCAATATTACAAGGATCTTCAGTGGCCATTGACAATTATGGTCAATATTTGGATATAAGAGAAAGATAGATATTATTATTATAATCCTTTTTCTTTTTTTCTTTACACAACCACTTTAGCTTCCAGTTTGTGAAACAAAAGATGCATGTCATTATCGCACTGTTTTTAAAGTTAAGGAGAATCTGCGTAGCATTGAACACAAATTTTGTATGGTCCAAACTAATATAAAGATACCTTGAAGCAAAGAATATTTTCATAGCACATTACATTATAGACTAGGTGTGAAATGAGTTTTACGGTGAGTGGACACCCTGAAGGTTGTTAGGCTTTTATTATGTACAGTTTCTCACATATAGCTACATTAGTATTTTTTCATAGATAATAAAGTAGACTTCAATAATGAATAATTCTTAAAGTATATAGATAAGTTCCTAAATTTCTCCTCATCTGTTTACACACTGTTATGTTCATGATAACTTGGGAATTTGCATAATCTGCTTTGTTTACAAAGATTAAGATGTCAAGAAAATGATGAAAATTTGGTTTTGTTGAAGTTTTAAATTTGTGTCAGTTTTATGGCTAGATTTTCTCAGTATCTCTCTGATACATCTTTTTAGTTAAACTGAAAATGATTTAAGAAGAGTTTTCTACTGTTGTTCTAATGATAGTTTTTTTAAAGTTATGGGAGCTCATCAGTGCTGCTACAAAGCTTTTGAACGTATCTTTCCAAGCTTCTCAGTTCCAATACCAATGATTTGCCATCTCTGTTGTTCCATAAAGCTGAATTTCAGTGTCAGGCACACATAAGAAGCCATCTCTGTACTGCTTTAAGTTGTTTAAACTTGGCGTTCATGTGTAAGGTAGTTTCAGAGAAAATTATGTAATCTGAATATCCTGATTATATAGCATGAAAAATCAGAAGAGCTGAAAACAAACAGAACACTCCTCTGCAGACAAAGACCAAGTTTCCTGATTGATAGGATTGCTTTTTTGCTGGAAAATGTGTATTTCCTAGGACAGAGCAGTTTCCTGTAAATACACTAATTTCAGTCTAACTTTCTAGCAGTATAAGCCTGTAACAAATCCAATAGTTCAGTAATTGGAAATGAATCAGTTATGTAGAAGACGTAAGGTGTTTGTTTTTTTTCTTCTCCACCTGATTCGCATCTAGGTTGTAAACCCGTAGGTCATCTGGTGTGTTCTGCCACTTCTGTGCACCTCTCCCACTTCAGATGTTACACCAGCGGAACTGCTATGTGGTCATAGGTTAAACCCTGTAACGGAATGGATTCAAATTGCTTGTATATATAAGTAACACATATACATGTGTGTGTATGTACTTTCCTAACGTAGATGTCTGTGTGACTGTGGCATCAGTTGTGCTGACAGGACGCTCCAGAGAGGGAGGTGGGCTGGCGAGGTGAGTGATGCTGCAGTTGGCACAGGAGCTGAGAGCAAGGCTTGTCAAGCTAGTCCTTCCAGTCTGAGTATTTTTAAGCGTCAGAATGTTCTGTGATAATACTTGAAATGGTTTGATACAGCTGTAATGGGAACACTTAAAATCTCAAATTCAACAGCTAGACAATCATTTCTCATTGATTTCTGTTACGCATTTTAGCTCCTTGACCTAGATTTACATCCAATTTCCAAGTGATGTCAGTGCAAGTTCTGTCTGAAGAGCTTGCGGAGTGTATGCACTCAGCACTTTAGAATTTTTCAGTATAGATTGGTAGCTAGACATTAGGTTTGCCTTAGCAGTTGCAAAATAGGTCATAGATAATAACTATAAACCATAACCATTTCTATTTAGGCCATGTAATATCCTATTAAGGTGCTGGTTGAGTGGTTTCATGACATGTCTAATCTTTAATTGAAATATTTATTGTTAATTTGGGAGCATCTCTTGCTATAAGATACTTCATATTCTTTCTGTAATTTCCCTGTACTGACATAAATCTGATTATAGGAAAGTCCTGCAGAAAGTCCTCTGGGGAAGACTGAAGCAGTCAAAAGCAGCACACTACCTTGAGAAAAATTGCAAAAGGCAGTGCTGTCCAGAAAGCAGGAGTGGTTTGGGCTTGTACTCAGTCAGTGCATACCTTTTGACAGTCTTTGCCTCAAGGGCTGTTGTCGAGGCTCCAGAGGAAATTAAAGCTGACCCTGACCAGTGGAATTCCTAAGAAAGGAAAGACAGATTTGTCTTTTAAGTCTTGAGACTGATTTAGAGTTGAATTGCATTTGTACTTCCCTGTACAAACTGGATACAAATTGACCCCAGAGTTGTAAATCTCTCAATTCAAACACCTAAAAAATTATCTTAATTTCTCCTTTTTAAAGGGACTTTCCTGGTATCTAAGGTACCCCAGCAAACTGGAGGCATGTAAAAATTACATTCTATTCCAATGTGTTGTAAAAAATACTATTTTTTTACAAGACCTGTTCTACCATTCTACGTGTGGGGGGAAAAAAACTCAAAACAAAACCCCTTGACTTTTCTAGGAATTTGTACATTTCCCTCTATAGAAGTTTTGGTATGCTACAGAGGATAATAAAAAAAATTACAGGCCTCAATATCCGCTTCTAAAATAAGTGAATAGAAGCTATCTTCGTAGAAGAAAAGTTAAAGAAAAAAAATCTGTTTTGTCTAGAGCATTTGGGGGGTCCATAGAATGTACTATGTAAAAAGATGCGTTCATATAATTAAAAAGTTCTGGTGACATGGGGGTAATAGGTAAGGGAGGTAATTTGAATCAGCAGTGTACCTGTAGGAGCTGAAGTTGCCTTTTGAAGTCTTAAAATCTCTAGTCAGAAACAGAACAAGAAGAAAGAGAAAATAAATACCTCATTTCAAGTTTTCTTCAGAGAAGAAATAAAATGTTTGCAGAGACATGAAAGTTATTTATGAAATATTTTTTTCAGAAAAAAAGTGATTGTACAGATAAGAGTCATTAATTTGTAAGTAGCCTAGGAGATGTGATAAGTATATAATGATCAGTCTTGTTACATTGATCCCTTTGCGCAGTTTCAAATTTTATATTATAATGTTGTTATGTAAACATCTTAAAGGCAAGATTGATGTCTTTGTTGTTTGAAAAGAATAGTGATTGAAAAAACCCATGCATGAAAATTTAATGAGTTCATTTAAGGGAGGGATTAGTAAATTTTTCTTTAAATAACAGGAAGGAAACTAAATCAAAGAAGTGATTACAGAATTTAAAGTGTCATAGCACAAAACCAAAGACATGAAAATCAGGGAAAGGAGCATTAATAATAATCAGGGGCAACATTAAACTGGAAGGATTTATACATCATTCAGTTCTCTAAAAAAAGTTTCAGTAGAGATGAACGTTCATAAATTTTCTTAGATAATTCATAGTATCTCAGTATAAGCGTCTGATATTCTCAGAAAATATAGGACAAATAATTATTTCCTTTCTGTGGCAGTGCCTGATTTTGGAATTTCCTCTGCACAGATGCCCTTATCCTGTGTAGATAAAATCTGCCTCTGCAACTCTTTCTATGTATGTACAATTGCATGCTGAGGACTGTAATCTGATATTTTGTTATTGTGTTAGGAACTTTGCATGTACAAAAAGATGTTATTTGCAAAAATATAACAACTTAGCCTACCAATTCCATCACAAGTAAGTCTACTCCAGCTTCTCTTACTGTCAATATATTGCACAGGGAGCATTCCAGTCCCAGCTAGACAGAGTGCACACGAAGTATAAATTGTTTATGCATCAGTACACAATAAATCATGGCTGTTATGGCTTGGGCATCCTGTTCACTAACATAGAACTGAAGAAAATTATATATTTCTAGTTGCTGCGAAGTTCTTCACCTTCTACTTATTTTTAAACTAATATATTCTCAAACTAATCTTGAATTACAGAGCTCAAAGGATTCACGTGTCGTGACACATCAACCATATATAAGTGATCAGTGGCATATTTCTACTTCATTGCAAGCTATATCAGCCCCTTAGTAGAAGGATTTTCTTTCTCTCCACAGAAAGAGTAAAGTAAGTATGCATCATTTTATACAGTTGACGCCTTCTCAAAGACAGTAATTACTAAATATAGTAATAGTCCTTGCATTGAGTGATAATATTAAAATGGGAAATGAGGATATTTTTAAGCAGTTTTATTTAGCATACTGTGATGTACACATTACAGATGTTGGATTTTAATGTAAAAGTTTTATATTTCTTTTTTTTTTTTCAATGAAAACTTCATAAAGCAGTGACAGGAAGCTGAGTTTAATAAGATTCCAATTCCATTCCTGAGCTTGCCAGTGGTTACTGGATGATTTTAAAATATAAGATGTGAATGTATAAACTTCCAGTATAAAGAAAAAATCCATGCTTTATATGTTTTCAGGAAATCCATTCTTCTCTGAAGTATCTTTTTGAGTTAGATAGCCACATACTGTGTTTATTTCTTTGAACTCATACATTGCAGTGAGTTTAAAACTAGATAATAAATCATTAACTTTCACATCAAGCAGTCAATGCTTAGGATTTCCAAGCATTAGGGAAGATTCTCACTTGCCTGAGGATGTCATTTAAAGCAGCTGTTAGACGGCAGAGAACCATACTATGGGGAAGAGACTGAAAAAAACTTTAACTAGCCGACCCAAGCATCACTGCAGAAATTGACCTTTTAACCATTTAGTAAGAAAGTTATAGATGCTTCCAATTGTTGTCTTAAGTGATAGAAAGTTTCAGTGCATGATTTGTTGTACTTTAAGTTACATTATATAATGTCCTTTTTACAGCAAATGTGTTTTTCTGGCCTGAAAAAGACCAGAGGTAGAGAAGCACTACATCTTCTAATTGTCTTTGATAATTGGACTGATGACTTAATTTTACCTGGAAAATGTTTGTTGCATTTAGCTTTGAATATGTGTTATTCAATTCAAAATTTCTGCAGCTTTTAGAAGGAGAAAGTTTAAGAAACGCAAAATCTAATAATATTTTTATGTCTCTGTGTTAGAAATCAGTACATCCTCAGGGAGAATGTTATGTTTAACAGAACTGGTAATAAACAAAAAGTAAAATAGCTGAAATTAAAGCTCTGTAATTAATTCTGCCCAGCTCTTTTCATACCAAGATTGGAAATTCACATTTTAGATATGACTTTTTTTTTTTTTTTACATAATAAACTGAAAAATATGTTTTACTCAGAACCTTGTAGGACTCCCTGAAAGCAAGTCCGAAAGAATGTGAGGCTGATATAAAACCCTGGCAATTTCTTGTAAACTGTAGGCACTGTGTGTTTACCTTTGGAGGTCTGCAGCTCAGCCTTTTCAGTTGTTCACTGTGATCATCCCATAATTAGAGGCTTGATGGATCTGAACTACTGTGGGGCACTAGATAAGTGAATATAGTCCTCATGCCCTCTCTACTTGGTAAACAGAGGGTTCACTAATTCAAGCGAAGTATCACTCTCAGCGTTGCTGTTCCTGATTTAACCAAACAGTTCACTTTTGCACAGTCGCTCTTTGCTATATCCTTTACAGACTACTACTGTGACAAAACACAAGGTGCTTTTGGGATGACTTTTTTTCTTTCTTTGGTGTCATTTGGTTGGACTGAAACTGTGTTTGTTCTTTTTGTATGAAGAAGTCAGAATCGAAACTAGTAACTTCTAACAATATCTTAGAACACGTACTGAGAGACAGTGAAGCCAGTCATGGGAGACTAAAGACTTCAATAAGAATGCAGCACAGAATTTTCAATAGCGCATCAAGTACAAGAGAGAGCAGAGAACTGCATTCTGTAGTAGAGGAAATAATAATTATTAACGTGACTGTTCTGCTAATAAATAATAAATCAACAAGACAGTTCACTGGTAATAATGCTGTTAAAGAGCAGAAAGGAGACACTATCTTTCTGTAAAGTAAGGATTTTACACGATGTGAACAATTTAACACACCTCTGAAGACTTTGCTGTAGTTGATCAAAGAGAATTTTATGATCAAAGGTGCTTTTTAGAGATGTAAAGGAGCAATGAGAAAGTAATCTTTGAGTGAGCATAAACTCAATATGTAATTCATGGCCTCTAACAGCGAAAAGTCCTACATTATGGACAAAAATTGGTTTCTAGTACATACTAAGGGGAAAAAAAAGCCTTTGTTTTATAGGGAGAAAAGGAATGGGACAGCCCTGGAAGAGAAGAAAATGTATTTGAAATTACTAACAGAAGCTACAGGAAAAAACACAAGACGGAGTTTGGGTTCCGGTTTGGTTTTTTCCACAATTGATGACACTTCAAAGAAGGAAGAGGCCGCCTAATGTGATTTGATAAAAGCCAGCCTCCCATTAACATGAGTTCTTGGAAATGTACAGGAGAAAATAGTGCTGTTTAAATTTTAGAGAAGTCTTCAAATAAATGAGAATTAAGCGGCTTCTCACTTAGGCTGAAAGTTTGGCTGAGGATTCCTGATGCAGCCGTCTGCAAGGAAGTGCACTCTCCAGGCTCTGTGCTACAAAAATCTCAAAATGTCTGAAACAAGATGTTTTAGGATTTCATTTCCACTTTTTCTAAAACGAATCATTATTGAACAAGTGAAATGGATTTGAAAGAACCTCCTAGTAAAAAGCACCTGCAAACAAAAAGTTGGGCCAGCTAGAATTTATTCAGAAATAAATGTGTCCTTCTCATTTATACAAGCTAATATTGGTAACCAGGTACAGGTTGCATTTATTTGTGTGGTCCAGATCTATTTCTGAACACAGCAGACTTGATTTAAACCTGCTATACATACGAAAAGAAGAGGTGCTAGCTCATTAGTTGATGACCTTAATAATGCGCTGCTAAATTTCCCAGTTCCTTTCCGTTATCTGTTAGTTGTGCCATAGTGCTATTCACACACACTATGTGATTGTCAGAGGGGTTGGACCCTGCTATTCTCTGTTTCTACACACACTCTGCTTCTGAAGATACCTCCTCACACCTGGGCTCTTAGGAGAAGGCAGGTGATTGTTCAAAGATACAGAGACACAGTCCTTGCCCTGCTCCAGTAATAGAACTGATTAGATAATCAGAAAACCCTGCCCTCCTTCCCATTAAAACCACTTATTTGGTGTTTATTATGTGGCCAATAATATTCCGTCATATTTTTATCAGGCCTCATAATGTAATTTATTTTTATTAAGAAGGTATCGATGATAGAACTCCAAGTCAGAACCAATATGAATCAATAAAGCTATTTTCTCTGCTTACATACAGGCAGAACCTTTAGATATTCACATCCTTGTGTAGATGTAACTAACTTACACTTACAAACCTTCTCTGAGGAACATCGTCGTAGTATGAGAAGCTTTTCTCTGTTAATTATCGCTGGGTAAATTTTGAGGAGAGTTGAGCCTGTTAAAAACCTCAAAAGAAGAACTTGTGAATTTAGAGTGGGTGTTGTTTGCAAATAATATAACATTTAGTATTTTATTTCCAAGGCTATTGTAATAATTAGTAAAAGAATAATGTTTAAGAAAATGTTCTGGCTACCTCGACAGATGGGCGTTAGGAATTTCAGTGTTTTAATGATTTAGTATTTTACCAGCTAAAAGGTCAACATCACAAATTATCTAGCAAAGAAACAATGTATATTCTGATGTGTGGAAGGTCATGCAGTGCCAAAACTTCCACTGCAACTTCATGAATGAATAAATGACAGGGAGAGGTTTGCATCATGAAAAGAAAAGCAGTCCTAAGCCACTAGCAGTGTGTGGCAACACATGCCACCCATTTCCTGGACAGGTAATTCAGGGAAGAGCCCAGGTGAAAGACTTCAGTCATTGCCTGGCTGACAAGTGTAACACCTGTGGTGTAGAATGAACTCAGATCTCACCTGTTTTCATTTAAATATAATGTGTATATAGTAAAAACCTGAATTTAGAAGTCAATACTTTGACATTTCTTTATGAAAAGGTGCATTCATCTCTTTTCTTTTTTTGTGTTTTTTATCTGTGGGTACTAAATCTTTAGTAGGCCATAAAAAATAAACAGGTAGCAAATTGATAATGAAATAGACAGTATTTACTCTATGTTATTCCAAAGCAGTTATTCTGAAACTGCTTGAAATTAACTCTGTATTTTAAAGGAATGTGATAATAAGACTGAGGTACAATAACTTGCAGTTGAAGTAAAATTACCTGATGATATAAACAAAGTCAATTTCCCTGTTTGCTTCTTAATCCATTAAAACTTTTTTTTTTTTTTTTTACATATGCTGGGTAAAAATAAATTAATCAATAGCCCTGGAAGAATGAACTCAGAACTCTCCAGCTTTTGGTGAGTGCTGTAATTACCATACTACATAGTCATACCCATCATTGTACTCCCCCTCCTTACTGCCCAATAATTTTTTCATTCTTTGTTCCTTTTTGGCACAACTTCAGTAAGAGGGTGAAGAATGCTTCTGTACTCTGTGGAGACCTTGGGTGGAAAATGCCTATAAGCCTGGTGAGGTGCTAGGGCCTGAGTTGTGGGCCCCAAGCTTGAGTTGACCTGTGAATGAGTCACAACCTAGCAGAAGGTTTTGTTTTTCCTATTGGCTTCATGTTGCAGAGGCAGAACCTGGCCCACCTGTGTCTGCCCTCACCCAGGTGGTTGTGGTTGGGGTGATGGGTGAAGCCAGTGCTATATTAACCAGGAGACAATCAGTTGGAAGAGCTTCCTGTTGGGGCTGGTTGCCTCTTGCTGAGCTCTCTTAGTGCTGTCCTTCCATGTGAAGGGCCACTGAGGGAGCCATCTCTGTTCGTTGTGTCCAGCAGGTGATGCTGGCACCACAGTGGGCAGTGAAGGAGCTGGATTCACAGGAACCTATGGCAGGACTGTCTGAAAGAAGACTTCTGAGGGGATGTTGCTGAGTCCAGCGTTGGCCTGTGTGATCAGGCAACTGATGGCAGCATAAAATGATGATGGCTGAATCAGCACAACACATGGTAAGTAAAGTTCATTGCTCAAAGGTGAGAGGAACAACTGAGAGAGTCATTAGATCTTCTTGGACTTTTAACTGCTGGAACATCTTGTTGCCTAACCATTAAGATCCTGGACAAAAAATTGGCTCATAGCTGGTAGCACTGCAGGAGGCTTTATTGCTGCACTTTAATTTTGTGAGAAACCTTGTCCAGTTTGTGTATTGAGTGTTCTCAGGAGATACCCTACTGCACCAGCCAGGAAAATCTGTTCTCCAGAACTTAGGCCTTTTATGTGGTCTCCAGGCTAGACAACAATGAGTTTTTAAGCACTGAATAGCTACTAACTAGGGGTTTTTCAAGTTCCATGACTAGCTTCTTAAGCATTGAGTCTTTCTGTTCCATCTAGACCAGGGTTGTCCTTTCCCGAAGCAGTCTGTAACGTAGGTGTGATGCTGAATATGAGTCATGCTTTGGATTCAAGTTGCAACTTTTTTGTTTAAAGGGCAGGCAAGCAACAGCATCAGTAGCAAGTCATCCACTCACTTTTAACAGAGGCTATTGTATTCTCATGTAGAGAGAAACACCTTTTAGCAGGTAGAAACTCTTCATGATGCCAGTCAGGAGTCTTAGCTGAGAACACCAGCCCCCCATGTGAATCTGGAACCTGCCTGTGTGAGGTTTTTCTCCCTGTTTCCCTGTCAACCTCTTTGACTCAGTGGAGTAGTACTGAGAAGTGCTCAAACAACATATATTGATCTTAGGCGAGAGGTGGCAAATGTCAGATTCTGCTTGGAGGCATTGCTCTTAATTGTCACTTCTCAGCCCAGGCCAATGCTTCGCTGTGTAAGTACCTCCAATTTGTTCAAATTCTAAGTGAAACAGGTTAGCTTAAGCTAGAGCTCCAAAACAAGTAGAAAAGACACTTGACAGCTGACATGACTCACAGCGATGATGTGGCAACTTAGAGCTTTGCTTCTTGCAGGCTTGTTCGTAGACCATAAAGACCTGAGCTTTAAGCTGCTTGGCTCTACTTCTGAGTGAATGCCTTAATCTCTGGCAACATTACTGAGAAAGAAAAACAGGAGAAGCTGGAAGACTGACATGGAAGAACCATGCACAACAGGAGTGTAACTAAGGACCTTCCTTGCAAAATGCATTTGCTGAATGACCTTCTCTACTATACATGTTAAGAAGATAGGAATCCTAGAGCTTTGCTGATGTCCAGTTCCCCTTTAATATTTTTTATTTAGTAAGCTCCAGAACTCTGTGCGTAAATGCCTGTTTTTTATGATGTGCTGCAGTAAGTGCTTAAGTTTGCAGGGTTTGCTTCACAGAACCCTGTGGAGGATGTTTTTTGTTTCACTTTTGCTATTTTTATCTTAGGTTTTAGGATAACATAAAAGATATAATTTTGCTCCTGAATTTGACTCTGAAACTATTGCAAAAAGGAACTGGAACTGTAGCAGATTCTTGAACGGCTGTGGTAAGTGCACGTGAAAAATGGACTAGTTTGAAATTTAAAGGGAAAAAAAGCCTGCAAAATGATCAGTGATAAGTACCTTTAATGGAATCAGATAGAGAGAGAGAGGGTCAGCTAAGAAATCTAATAAAAAAGAAACTTGTGGTGTGGTTCTGTCTCCTACTTCCTCAGTTTTTTACCTTCTCCCCCTCTACTAAATTTCATCTTAAAGGTGTAAATGTTGCAAGTTTGTAGTAGGTCTGGTTTTGTTTATATTTGTATGGAAATGCGTTATATTGTATCAACTCCTTGCATTCTAAACATAAATATGTTTGTAAAAACGTCTATCAAGGTGAATATTTGTATATATCCAAATACTCTAAAGATTTACAGACTGGGATTCAGACTTAGTATTTTTATTCCAGCAGAAAGAGATTTTAAGTATATGGTTGTAAATGGAAAGCAATGACTTTAATGAAACCTAAGGATTAGAAAGAGGGCTGAAGGTATTAAACAAATTTGAATGTATTACTGAAATGCCTGCTTGAATTTGGCTCAGTCCGTGAGTTTGTTCTCAGAGATATTTTCATACTCTAACTGGCAATAGAAGATTTGGAATAGCAACAGGAATAGAGAAGCTGTATATGGAAGAACAATATGAGAAGGCCCAGCAGCCAATATGGTAGTTCAGAGGAGAAAGTCTCCCTGCTTAAAATTAAAGATATGGAACTGTGGCAGTGCTGGGAAGAACACATTTCCATTTAGCTCAAGGCTTAATATTAACATGCAAAGAAGCTGAGGGTTGTCTTTTCAATGCATAAGCATTTATGAAGTAGATGGAAATGACTCACAAAGGGTCAAATCCTGCAAATGCTTCAGCTCAATAAAATTACAGGGGGACTGAAATTACTCAAGGGTATATTAGAGGCCTGAGCCATCTGAGTGGGTAGGCAAAGGACAGACAGGATTACAGTAGTTGTGGAAGTTTATCTCCCCACTTCCCCCAAAATTACTATAATTTTGATTCTGAGAAAGCAAGACAGAAATCTAGCACTGTATTAAGTATCAGCAAAGGAGGGATGATAAGGCTGTGTATTGGCCAGTTAATTAATCCACAGCTTTGAGTTGAGCACCACTTCTGTGTTGATAATAGTAATTTTAAATGCACAGATATGGTTGATGTTTATTTGTAACATTTCTTTTTTATAAATCTGACTTTTTCTTTCACTCCCAGGTGACTTATTTACAGATAAGATAATTTTGTTGTTTCGGTCAGACACAAGTATTCTTATTAGTGGTTTTTTTTCCTTTTCTTTTCTTTTCTTTCTTTCTCCGTGTAGGAGAGAAGAGCTAAAAATGTTTTGGCCATCTAAAAAAAAAAAAATTAAAGAGGAATTTCTAAAAAGAAGTATGTATGTCTTACAGGATGATCCTATAAATCTAAGAGAGGCCTGAGCTTCCTGGCTTAGTAGTGGTTAGATATCACTATTTTAGTCTGACTTTACATGTAATTTTGTTTCTAGATACCTGTATAATAAATGCTACTGGAGAATTTCTCCATTTTTGTTGAGATGATTGTGGATAGTACTGAACACTCTTCTGAGCATTGATCAGATGTTTGTTTTATAACAGTTTCAGACCAACAATTTATTTTATATATGCTCTTCCTTGTTTGATTCAGCAGGGTATTAAACGTTAAATTAACATGGAAATATCATACCTATTAAATTTGAAGGTAAGAAATAGCAAGATGCTTTTTCACCTACCTGAGTTTACCAAGACTATACCAAGCTGGAATTCCTTCTCATCTAAAAATTGAACTGCTGTTTATAGGTTGTCCTCCTACACACAAAACTCTTCCAATGTTTGTCAAATATTCTGATGATCTTAGATTTCTCCTTTTAGTCAAGCCTCATTATTTTGATGGGGAGAAAGGGGAGTAAAATAGGAGGGTATCGCTTGTTGAGGCATCAGAGCTACATAACTTAATCTGGTGACAAGCATTTGATCATACCTCTCTCCTTATGAAAACTTCATTTTAGCTGTATCTTGCATCGAGGCAATTTTTACAATCATGTGTTCAAGATCTTTCTGTAGTTCATAATATTTGTGCAACGTGATAACAGTATTAATTTACTTTTGTAATAGGATGCTATTGTAAAAAGATATGTATACTTTTATGTCTAAGTCATAAGACATACCAATACACTGTATATTTGCTCCCATATTTGCCTTCTGCTATTGTAATGATTGGGTCATAAAGTAGCAACACAAAACCATTACACTCCACCTGTTAAAAGGAAGCTCCAAAATTCAGTATTTTCAAACATTCCATTTAACTGGTAATATGGTAATAGTTAAAACATTGAGCAGATACTTTGTTCTTCATTTGGTATCTTAAATGAGGTTTTAAATTCTACATATTGTAGTAGACAGAATAAAACAACTTAAAGCCGTATCTCTACCAAATAATTTACTACAAGAGAGGTAAAAACAGATTGCAAACAGTCCAAAATATAACTGCTGTAGTCAGATACAAATTGCTGCAGTGGCATTCAGACTGATTACTCAGTGTACTGGTCACCTAAAAATACTTCAGATTTACAAAAAAAAATTAATTTTCTTCACAAAACAGATTATTAAATTATGAAGCTAATTTTGATTGAACTAATTGTTTAATTGAATCTACTCACTGCATCCTGTCCCTTCCCAAATGCTTTCTAGAATTTTAAAACTTAACTTTTTTCTTCAATGCAAGACATGATAAAGAAGAGAACATGGATGAGTGGATTTTTAATGTAAAGAATAATGGCACTAATTAAAATAATTTCAAAATGTTAGTTGAAACCTGCAAAATTGAATGTGTTGAATTGCTCCAAAGATAAAGTGTTTCCTCATTTTTCTGTCCCTCAGGAAGGGAATGGCAAGGAAAAAGAGATTAAATAACTTGATTTGAGAGCTAGAAAGAAGAGATGATGCCATTAATGCATACAGTTTTTCTTTTACCTTTTAAACATTTAAGGAGGATTGTAGGTAAGAGGCAGGGATATGATGCTTAATATCTTACCTATCAATCATTGCTGAATAGACCTTTTGTTTTTATCTGTTATAAAAACAAGTATTTGTTAGATAATAATTCCATATAATTATATCCACTTAAGAGTCAAAAAGAAGGTTTTATAGACACACACACGCGCATATATGTACACAACACAACTTGGAAAGGAGTGAGAAGATTCCAAAGAAACCTAGGAATGAAATGAAATATTCAAAAACTTACGGAGGGAGGGATGTCCATGGAGCAGTCGTTTTCCTGTTAGTGATGATATTAAAGGCAATTTGGACAAAATTTTATCAGTGACACTTCATTAGTGATGTTGAAAATAATATGTTACCATATTTTGACCAAATCCTAAGTCTGCTCAGCAAGAGATGAAAGTATTTGAACTAATCAGGCTGTTGCCCATCAATAAATATTTCAGCCTGAACAGGAATTCCTCATTAATTTTCAAGGCGGCTGGAGAAGCAGCATGTGCAAAAGTGATACAAAGAATTGCTGATTAAAGGAAGAGACAATGAAATCTAGTGATACATTGCACCTAAGATTCTATTTTAGCACAATTTAAAGGTTAAGATTTCAAGTAATTGATGGGAAATCAAGGCTTATGATTTTTTAAAAATGTAGATTAACAGCTGCATTAACATTTTTTTATCTGAAGATGCTAGTTAACTTAAATCTTAAGTTCCCCTCTATAGGGGACTGCGTCATACTTATAGAAAGGTTCTCAGGTTGTCACAGATTTGTAAGTTAACACTTGTAGGTTCACATCATCAGTCAAAAATGACTAATTCTATTTCCCATAGTCTTCTAAAATCTGCTTGTGTATGGATACTTTGTGGCTAAAAGAGGATACAAGTACTCAAAATATCATTTTGTTCTGATCTTGAAAAACTTAACTGAGACTATTCTTACTTGCTCTAGGTGGGAAACGCCTGAGGTAGATGTGTTTTTTTGCACAGGTTTACTGAGATTAAAGCTTTAGCATTTGTTCTTCCTGTGATGCTGTGCTGTATATATCTGCAAACTTGTACGAATGCCAGATTGATGGGGGAAGAGACAACGCCTCTGTGCCATCCTCATTGTTCAGCCTAGCAGCACCCTTCCAACAGTGTTACCACATTAAGTTAGACCTTTCAAAACTTTCTTAGGTGAGGGAAATACCATTTTTGTAAATAATAAAATAAGCTCAAACTTAGTGAAAAAAATATGGAACTGACCTTTAAATGTTCCAAACACCAGTAGTTCTATGGCATTACAATTTATTTAACCTTTGAGAGAGTGTTCATTTAAGTCACTCCAGCTTTTAAGAAAATGAATTATGTCACAAAAGGTGCTTTTATTCTTATTCAATAACGAATTTCACTGCATTTTGTATTTTTTAGTCATTCCTTTACAAGACATGAATGAGTCATTTGGTATGCATGTTTCATAATGTTTTTTATTTTTATTTAAAATGCTATTTTTAAGACTATACTAAAAATATTTTCTATGCATTTTTCCTCCTTCATGGCATTGTCCTTTAAGATTTCTACTCTTAACAATGCAGGGCTTTGAGAGACCGAGTGACTCTGTTATTAGCTCAGTGCTTGCTTTATCTCTTTAATATAGAATTAACCAATTAACTATATATTTAAATTGTGATGGTGCTGCATATCAAAACATTGAAGTAATAAACAGTAACAGTCGTAAGAATAGAGTATCTATGAGTCAATTTGCTGCCTCCTTTTTCTTCTAGAAAAGGCTCACTCTTAATCTCCACTTTAAGAGCGCTGTTCAAAAGGTTTGATTTCATGCACGACATTGAAGCTGTTCTTTTGTTGTGTCTGAGAAAAGTTCATCCTGAAAAGGCAAGTGGTGTTTATTTACTAGAAAGAAAGCTTTTGACCAGAGAAATTATTTGGGGAAGAGGGTAAAATGATGCTTGTTGGCTGCGCATGTATCATCCTTTCCTTCTAAACAGGAACATCTGGACTTTATTGGTGAACAGCACGATTGTCCCTCTGGACATTTAGAAGTAATACAGTGCTATTTCAATTATTGTACAAGCTTTAAAATGAAAAAAAAAAAAGTGCTAGTTTTCATGAATGCAAGAGCCAATTCAGGAGCCACAGGACAACATCACAGGTACTGTGTCTGTGCACAAGAATCTGCTTTGCAGTCTTCCAGAAGAGGGATTTAAAGCATTGTTGGGAGCATCTCATTTGCGGAAAGCATGTTTTCTGCATCTTCAGCAAGATGTGAAATGGAGATAGACTATGACCTTCCATATTAAAGGCCATTGAAAGCCATATAAATGTGAGTCAGAGGCATTTAATAGTAAAAATTAGATATATCATGAAAGATGAGAAATCTCAAGGTAAGTGCTGAAGTACTCTTCTGTCATTTCACATGAGTAGTTGGCTCTAAAAGTCTTGGCATACAGAGCTGCTTGACTGCCTGATCCTGTCCCTCAGATGTTCTATCACGCTGTGTGGCTGGCCTATTGTTTGACAAGATCCATCAAAAACACTGGAGAATTTTAAGCCAGCTGGGTCAACAACTTCAGCATGTCTGAAAATCCATCTTTTCATGTGCAGAAAAATGTCTCTAAAACTGTCCCTTGTCTGTTTTGTGTAGACAATCACATAATTTCCCTTCAAATCCAGAACTCTCTATGAACACCTTGCCACTTTAAATTCTGTTAATTTTACATGCTTTCCACAAGTGTATTGCCAAAGTTAAATGCTTTTAATGAAAACATTAATGCATAGTTAATGAATGGGGCTTATAACACACTTTTAGATGTTAGCTTCATCCAGTATATCTAAAATAACTCTGAAACTTTTGGCTTTTGTCAAACTTAAACATTTAAACTATCAGTTATGTACAGGATTCACCAGAATATACTGTTCATCAGACAGAATTATATTAAAGGAGAAGTATAATACAGCTTTATTTGGTTAATAATATGCCAAAAGACCAAAGAACATATTTTAGTAGACAACTTTCACTCTATCAACTACATTATTTTTTTTCTAACTTTCCACTTTATTTTTTAATTTGTTTTTTTCCATTAAAAACACAAAAGCCCAAGTAAATAATCTTAAAATCCTACTTACAATGCAACCCTGGTATCCCAAGTGAATTCATAATCATGGCACCACTTATAAATATGTTAATTTCTTTATTTAAAAAAAAAAAAGGGACAATGTGATAACAAACATTCCTTTGTTGTTATTCCTTAATAATTAACTAAACTTCTCATAAAATCCAAGCATAATCATTTTCTTGGATGGATGGTACAGCCATTTCAAAGTTTCATGTAGAAATATTTTCTATTCTATGTTTCATAAAAGAGCATAGCCGAAGGTCAGGAGAAAAACTGCAGATCTATGCTATGAAGGGCTGTTGTGTACTTAGAAATATGAAGGCCTGCGAAGGGAGGAGGGTATTGCTCTTTTCCTGAAAGACAACAAAAAAGTGCTGCTTAAGGAACTTCCTTGTTTCTCTTCCACAGGTAGCAGTTGAAAGATGATGAATTACACAGTGGTACAGAATCCCGCATAAATGTGGATTGAGGTATTCCCAAAAGGAGCAAGAACATACATGCAACAGACAGAAGCTCTGATAGCCTCGCCTCAGATGTGATATAAGAGAGTCTCAAAGGTGACTCTGTGGCATTGGTTTCAACGTGCCTCCTGCCTTTTCCAAGTTCAATCAAGTAGACCATTTCCGAACAAAAGTAAGAGAGGGATGGATTTCTGCAGTAGTTTTGCATCACTTGTCCTCTGAGCTCTTCTGAAGTCCGAGTGTCTACTCAAAGTAGGTAATGGTGCATAGCTAAATTTCATTGTTTCCATTACTGCTTTCTCACTTTGGTTTTCTGGTTTTAGGCTGGAGGGTATAGTAGGTTCCTCTTTAAAATGTTTGATTATAGTATCAGTGGGACTGTTTTACGAAAAGCTCTTTGTGGAAGAGTTACATTTTTCTCTGTTAATATTGCTAACATAGAACTTAAGTTTTGAATAAGAAAAAGGCCACAGTTTCTCCCAATAGCTGTATCACTATTTTCAGGGGAATTATGCTAGTTGGTCCAGCAAATAGTTCATCTCAGGTGTTGTAAGGATGCGAGATGCTTGCTCTAGTGCAGCGCTGTGACAGAGAAAAAAGAGCTTTAAAGACACTCCTTAACTTAGAATTTCCAATTTAAGAAGTTAAATATTTTGGGGAACGAATAACTTATTTTCTATAAATGAGTCTATCAGTTAATAGAAGCAATAAGAGATCTTGACTAACACAATTAAAATTAGGTGGCTAATAAAAAGCCATTTCCATCTGGCATCTTATTATTAGAAGAAAAACAACAACAATAAACAATTTCACTAGACTGATGCTTTCTTCCCTTCTTTGAATCTCAATACTAAATGTAATTAGGATCTCTGAGCTCCAATGACTAGTATAAATTTCTGTCTTCAGTTTTCCTTTGTGCAGACTAATGAAGTAAGTAAAATATTATCTTTCTTGTCTGCTAGAGAAATATTCTAGACTTTAGCTTCATGTCAGGCATAAATCAACCCTCAGAGTACTTTATATCCTCTAAATATCCTGAGGAAAGAGAAATTTGTCAAGAATAATACCATTAGTGAACGCCTGGAGGACAGCCATCTTGTTCTCCTAAACCAATGAATAAACTGCAAGTATACAATCAAGAGTTTTAATTGATCAGTTTTTGCATGGAAAAGGAAAACAAGAAGAGTGTTGTCATTTTCTTTTTAAGGTTTGAAAAATATTCTGACTCCAAGCTTTTATTACCAAGATCTATCACATTTTTTGTATCCTGCTGGTTTTGATAAATATTTTGTGCCTAATTTTTCATGTGTTTGTTTATATATACTTATTCTTAAAAGAAAGAAAGATAAGTCCTTATTCAAAAGACAACGACCGTTTTAATCTCTGCTCAGCAGAAAGGGACATGGGGATATTGATTGACAGCCAGCTGAATGTGAGCCATCAGTGTTCCAAGGTGGCCAAGAAGGTTAATGGCATCCTGGTTTGTATCAGGAATGGTGTAGTCAGCAGGACTAGAGAAGTGGTCATCCCACTGTACTTGGCGCTGGTGAGGCTGCACCTTGAGTACTGTGTCCAGTTTTGGGCACCACAGTACAAGAAAGACATTGAGGTTCTGGAGAGGGTGCAGAGAAGGGCAACACAGCTGGTGAAGGGTCTTGAGGATAAGTCTTATGAGGAGCAGCTGAGGGAACTGGGATTGTTTAGTGTGAAGAATTATATCTATACATGCTTCTTTCCCCATATATGAATTTGCTATCAATACTGTAAAAAAAAAAAAAAGAGTAAGGAGAGATACTTGGTGTTGGACAGAATCTAGAGATCTCTTATAGGCCAATGATTTTACAATAATTTTCTGTTACATGGTCTCACACTACTTCCTCTCAGTTCCCTACAAAGCTTGTGCAGATATGAATGACATTTACAATACTTCTCAGTGCTCCTCACGGAAATCTTTTAAATACATGTAAAGCACATCTGAATAATCAAGTTTCTTTTTGGTAGCTTCTTTTTGGTATTTATTTTATGTCTTTTAAAGTGTACTTTCAATTCAAAGGAGAAGTTTTGCGTGAATGCAGTTGATACTCACATTAATGTTCTCTCTATGGTACTAAAAAGTTTTGTAGCTTAACATCCAAAGTGGACCTGGTAAAGAGGTTAGTCTGTGAAAGCAGGTGAATATGCTACTTTTTGAAGTAGTTAAAATGGGGCCTTAACTTTTATCTTCCGTCTTTAACATAGAAAATAAAAGTACTTTGTTAAGTATATGCTGAATAAAAAACCTAAATGTAAATACTATCACAAGCATTTCCTTGGGAAGTCTTTAAAGGTGTGTGGCAGTGGTAGGATCAGAATGAGAAACATTCCAAGTGCTGGATAAATATTTCTTTCTCCTGCTGGTACATTCAAAAACACATCATTGAGGTTCTTCCCCTGATCTATGGGAGCTCCAGTAATCAAGCTTCAAGGTGGAAAGGGATTTTAATGGATACTCTTTGCCATCAAATGACATCTTAATACAGTATTTATTTTCTGAATTTCAGTGTATTCTTTGTGAGAGTAGACTTGTGCTGTGTAGCACTGCACGCCTACTGTGAACCTAGGAACTTGTGATCTAACTTCTCATGAGCACTGTGATTTTTAATTGTTGTTTGCATAAATGACTGTGAAGCGTGGCACGTTCTCCATAGCTGGTGTGTGTTCCAGGTCTGTTCTCAGGCAAACCTGGAATTTCTTGTTCTG